>QKQZ01054823.1:0-17800 GCA_003595255.1 Solenopsis fugax | reverse complement strand
TATATATATATATACGAATTTTTTAGTCTTGAAGAAAGTTCAGTCTCAAACTTAGCGACGCTTCTTCTTCTCTTTGCGTCTGCTGGTCTCGAAAAATACGGGACGGTTTTATTTCGCCACCAGTGATCCTTGTTTCTATGCGGGCTTCGTTCGCCCTCCTTTTGTCCATACCGCGAGCGCTCGCGCTAGAGCGGAACGCCGAAATAAATGGTCGGGGAATTATTCACTTTGCGAATCTCGGTGAGTAGTTGTAGGGAGTTGGACCAAGATAAGATACGACTTCATTTCCGCCTCGCGGCCGCGTTACGCTTCGCAAGCATCGTTCATTTCCTTCGTTCACGTCGGGGAATAACTGTACGGTATCAGGGCGTATCGAAGTTAATCTTTCAACATCTCGAGAAGACACAATATCGAATTTTCCTAGCGCGTCAATAATATATTGCGGTTGCAGTACTGCGTTATTAAAATCATTTTTATTCTCTCAACACTTATCATTCACGATATTATTCTGATGGAATCGTTTGACGTTATCTAACCTAGCGAATTTTTTATGAATTGGTCACTTGAAAAAAAGAATATACAGGCATCCGTCGACTTACAACAGGTTACATTCTCAAACTTCGTAAATCGAATTAATTGTAACATTTAAGTACACTGATAAAAGAGCTCGGTAATAGCTACCAAATGTTGAGTGAAATAATGCCAATTAAATACTTGTTAATACAACCAAAAAGATTTTATTTTTCTAAATATTTTGTAAACATATATTACTAAATTTGATAATAACTGTTAAATATTTAGAAAAGCAAAATTATTTTTGGTTACATTAATCAAATATTTAATTGGCATTATTCACTCAATATACGTATTTGGTAACTATCACCAAACTCTTTTTTCAATGTATAAATAAAATATGCAAAATTATTTTATTATTAAGATCGATTATTGTTCTCTATTTAGGAAATGCGAAAACAATTTTGTTTTATTATAATTCTTAATACAATATATGTCATATTGTATATATTATATATTATATTAATATACAATATATATAATATCATATACATATATGTATATAAATTGTGTTGCCAATACTCTAATATCACGAGAATTTTTTAAAAATGTTCAAATCGAAAAAGAATACGATTAAAAGTTAAATGACATTTATCTCCTACAAGCATTTTAACAAATTTTGATTTGACGCCATCAGTCACGGATGACTGCCATGGCGATCAATATCTTAGTTTCTATACATAAAAATAAGTGTCATATGGTAATATTTTAATTTGATCGATAGCGATTGATCAAGTGTGATTATTTAAAGATTAATTGTGAAATCTGAAAGTAAATTAAAGTCCTTGACAAAAAATTACAAATCCCTTACCATGCGGAAATTCTAAAACTGTTTTATTTCATCGAAAGGAAAAGGTGCGCACCCCTTTCGCGCGACACATTGCATCGCATACGGTGCGATCCGGGAGAAGTTTTGTAAATTGGTCGCTTTGCTGGAACAAGGAGAATGTAGCGCAAGCGATGAATTTTAAGATAGGATACGTTGCACGTCCAGAGGCAAATCTAACCGAATTTATTCAAATCCCTATCGTTTTACCCTTCTAGCCGTAGGGCGGCAGCAATAAGTCACCGTCGCGGATCGTTTCTATGAATAATGCAATTTACGAGAAACTTTTTCCGCAGAACGAATAATATGGCACGATGCAGAGGACAAGCATAAATATATATCTTCAACTCTTTCAGAGGTCAAATGGAAACAATATTCTAAATGTGCGAATATGTTGGCTCGTGAATGAGGAGTAGCAAAAAAGATGTATTAAATATATCACTTATCTCTACCGCTTATCTGTTAAAATATATTTCATACAAAATATAAGAATAAAAAGTGTTTCAAATCTCCTCAAATTTCCTTTTCATCTACGAACGTTTAATTACGTTTGGACTTGATTTCTCCCTGACGAAAATATTGAGTGTCAGAACAGTTTTCCAACCATAAATTGAAATCTGTAAATTGTTTCAAATTAGACTCCATAAATGCAAATAGATAAGGCTAAATCTTACTTCTTACTTTATTCTGATTGTACTTTAACAGAATTTTAATTAAAGGCTTAGCGAGGAGCGCCGTAATCGTGAAACGCTTCTTCGGGCAGTTCCGGCACCCTCATCGCCGGAAGGATAAGCGAAGCAAACGGGTTATCAGCGGAAAATAGGACGCGAGAGGGAAGATTCACCCATTGGATGTGTCCTACAGTTGACACAGTTTCCTAACGGCGGTGCAACCTGACGATCGATATCAACACGTCCAAATCGCGACTTTGCCTAAGATCATCGTTACACGCCGCCACAATGTTTCAATCTTAATGGGCCATTCTCGGTGTGCAGTCGCACGGTGCACCACGTGCGACACGACTGATGTTTGGGTTCACCGTTAATGCGCCGATAATATCGATCGCGAACGACGAGAAAGCCCCTCTGTCTCGATGTAACAATCTCTGACAGAGATCTACGTGCAAACGGACGATCGGAACCATTTCGAATCATTGCACGGGATGGATCGAACATTAAAGTCTGATGAATCAAGAAATCTTGGTTCATATGATTTTATTATGGATCTAGAGAAGAAAAAGAAAACAAACTAGTTATAAGTTATTAATGTAACCAGTTTCTGCTTCTTGGAAAGAATAGTTCTCGAATGCATTCCATTTCTTTAAATTTGATACATAAATTTTGATGAGGCAAAAGTATCCCGGAAGAATATTTGCGGATTTCGAAATTCAAGTAATGTAAATCACGCGTACTCAGATCTCGACTCGCAAAATAAATTCTATTTACTAGCGAGACGACAGCCAGCTTAACGCGATATTTTCATTTGTAATACGAGTATTATTGCTTCCCTTTCGATGTAAATTCGGAAATATCTTTGGAATGTGCAATAAAAATAAATAAGTAAATAAATAAAAAGCAAAAATAATGGTGCGCTCGCGAAATTGGTAGACTAAATTTCTTTGAGGGTATCACGGATTATACGAAGTAGAACATAAGTCTGTAAGTCGTCGTATAACGAACGAGAAACGCTGGAATATCGACATGAGACCGCGGGGGCTTAATGCCTCGCTACCTTGGAGAGGAAGCTGTAGCGCGCCGTGAAAGAATAAGAGTGGATGGAACTGACTCACCGATACTCCGATCCCTCGCTCAGCTGTCTAACCGTAATGGGAAATTCGCTGGGTCCGTGCGCTTTCAGAAGTTCCTGCAATCGCACGAGCCCCTCGTTGTTCTCGTAGATAATGGTGAAACTCTTCCAGCCCCAGGCCTTCACTAGATCGACGTACGCCTGGAACACGGGTAATCAATCACACGCTATGTTATTATTACAGTCGGGTTAACAGCTGCCGTAACGCTTTTACGTCTTTCGTACGATGTAATTTAACTCTCGGGCTGTCTACGTCGATCGTGATAATATGCCGTCACACGAAGGCAACAAGTGCGATGAATTAACATCTCCCGTTAAAGAGCAATCACACATGTAATTTAATGAGTATTATTTATGTAAAATGTAATATCTCTGGCGTGATATTATAGGAGTGGACATAATGTGACTGTAAATATTATGCTATTGTCTAATGGAATGAAAATATGAAGGAATTGAAGTATGAAAGCTGGGCGTTAATAACGTTGAAATAAAAGTGAAATATTTGTGTTTACTTATTATTCTTGTCTCGCACAATCACTGAGTTTTAAGTTTCTTTATTTGGATGTCAATATATACGCCTGATCTGAGTGTTATGAAATCGGTTATCAATACGTAAATAATTGGGAAAACTACATCGAAAATAATTCTGTCGCAATATTATTAAATTAATTATTGTACAAATTGATTATTACGCAATTGTCATCATGCGGATGTGTGTAAATTATTTAAAGAAGAGTTTGCACTCATGTTAGTCGATCGAATATTCAATCTCTGTTGTTATCGCATGAGAGACGGGTTAAAATAAAATTTTACAGAATAGATTACAAAAAAGGTGAAATGTGTTATCAAAGATTATTTTTAAACCTGAAATATTTAATGTGTGTTTATATTTGCTTGCTCACATTATAAGATTGATTAACATTGCTGTCACATCAACAAATTTTATTATACAGCTATCGATATTTATTAGATGCGTAAAATGACAATATATGCGCATTTATGATGCGGCGACGTGAAAAAAAAAAATTGATTTGTGAACGTGGAAACTGCGTTGCGATTCACAGTTAGTAATAAATTGCATACTGTAACGAAATACAATGTGACATCGCAAGAAGAATTCACGCGCAGATATTCATATTTTGCGTTTTGAATTCCGTTAGAATTTCGAATTCTGATAATATTTGAGTTCTGACAATATGCTGTCGACGATGACACATTGTCGGCGTTGTCTGTAAATCAAAATCGAGTCGAACGCAAACTCCTTTATGGTACTACCATTATTGTAGCGATAGAACATCGTAAAATACCATAGTTATCCGCGATCATCGCTACCATTATCGTTACATTTCCACTGTTTTTCCTGAGGACTCGTTATACCAGAATAAGTTATTTGTTTCCACCATGTATTCTCCAAAGCACTGCGTTATTGTTACTGACATCCCTACGGTTGTTTTTATTTCTTATTACCGTTCTATCAAATTTTTCACAAGTCATTATTCATGAATACCTGCTAAAATTATGATTTATTAGTATGGACTTGTTAAAAATAACACAGGCGTACAATAAAATTTTTTGCACGCCTGTAATTGCTGGTGTTAAAATTATTCAGTTAGAAAAATCTTATCTTTGGACAAATTTTATAAATTATTTTGAAGATTTTAATATATTTTTCTAAGAGAGAGTATCATCATACATTGCATTGTAATTTCTTATGTGGATGGAATAAGAATTTATAATAAAGTGTAACTGCATTTATATATGTACTAAAACACGCCTTTTCTGCTCCGTACACCCTACAACACATTGTATTATGATGCGACGGAGTAGCTTTTGTGAGCTTCTAAGAGACTAGTTTTGCCGAGCAGTGGCTCTTTTATAGTCCAGGCTTTTAACTGGGAAAACAAGTATCACACAGTCACGACGGTCTTCAATGGCCGAATCGAAGACGAAGCCGGAGATACTTCCACGAGAATTCACTTCGCAGACGCGCTTTTCCCGATAATCTAAATTCGCCATGAAAGAGTGAAGGTATATTTTTCAATAAGGAACCTCTATTGTGGCTCCGCGCACTATCGTCTGTCTCCCATTTTACTTCGTTCTTTTTTGCAAATATGCGATTTTCAAGACTTATTATCGGCCATTTCGAGACCTCCTTCGCCGCATTTTTGGCGACAGAATCAAATATCCAGTTGCATAATACTCGTCTGAAATAACCTCGAATCTGAGATTATAATACATGACGTCACACGATGTTCTCGAATGCTAGAACATCGTCTTAATTTCTGGCAAATAAAATTATTCGCAAATTTTCATCGGTTGAGTTCTGCGCATTCGATTTTGTTATTAGTTATTTCTTATCACAAAATGTCTATTTTAAATTATGAGTATCTTGTTATTTCTTCGATACTCTCTTTCTTCAATTTTCTGGAAAAGGTTATAACGGTAACTCTTTATTTATAATTTACTTTTTGTATGCACAAAATAAAGATAACGTTTTTTGCTCGATTTTTTTTACTAAAAATAAGGCTAATAGATTAAAATAAGAATATACTAAACTAACTCTTTACTAAAGTAAGAATGCGGAATACTAAACTTGCAGCTTAAATTTTTGAATCATATATATATATATATATATATGAGATTTATTAAAAAATATATATATGTATATACACACACACATATTCTTATTATACTCTTTATACGTGTACATATATACTTAAATAAGTAAGATAAAAAAACTAAATTTTTATATTTGAGTAACGAAAATGGTTATACCGGTCGAAAGCAGATCTTAGTGCTCAATATTTTCTAAGTGAATTTACAAACATTCACAAGATTCCCCAAATTATACTCCGCATATTTGCCGGACTTAAAACATAGCTTTAAGAAGAACTCAGAAATATAATATCACGAAAATTAAATTGCTAATTAATTTAAGAATTTTGATGCTTACACGTATCTCTATGATCTTTATCCTGAAAACTATAAAGAAATTTATTGCGAAAAATATATTACCTCCAAGCTTTGTTGGATTCTCTAACATTCCGTGCAGGTGTCTTAGTTTGATACACAGAGGCACTTGATAATATTTATCGCAATAAATTTTTATGTGTGCAAAATATAACTTATTATTATTCAATTTAATATTTTTACATGTATATATATATAATAATTGCATTCAGTATCTTATATAAAAAGTTTCTAAGCATAAATAACAACGCTAAATTTACACAATTTATCTATTGTATAAACTGCTTTGCAGTAATATCTTTATATACTGATGTTTTCCTTACATCTAGGGATGCTGAAATCGAATGTTCTAAATGTACAACATTAATATGAGCTGATTTCTCTCAAAGTGTTATAGCTCTAACTTGGGAGCACAGTTAAGTAGGATGCGAGTAGAAATTAGTACAATGTACCTACTTTAGAGAGTAAGATATTCCAAACTTATCTTATTCCACTTCCCAAAATCAACTCGTCCATGAAATTTATTACAAGTGCTATGCGCGTGTGAAACTGCGATTTTGCAGGTAATAACTTGCAGTTTAGAATGTCGGATCGTTCCGTAGTTTTATTCATATCGTTGCTCGTTATTTTACGCGAATACGAATTCATGTAAAAAAGTAACATGCAGATTTTTCAACGATACCGTCGTGCACCATTTTTGGTCACTTTTTAATCTGTTGCAGAGACGATGGGTACGGCTATCGACCCCGTTATTTGTCCATTTGCGATGCTAACAGGATCGTATTGTCACAGGGAGCGCGGACAACGGTTGCTGGCAAATTGCCAGTCGCATTCATTATTAATACGGTGATTATATACTGTAAGTTTTTGCCGAATTGAGGATTTACTGAATTTAGTTACACTCTTAATTGTCTAACAGGTCAACGGTATGAGAGTACACTGCTCCTCTCGTAATTTCGCAGAAACTAACGGAATAAATATTTCAATGAGTCGACTATTTACATACTTGGTAAAATAGAAAATGGACAAAATGATGTATTTTCAAGCTTAATATACTAATTTCAATATTATATCGTACAATATATATCATAGAGATGCGATATCTCTCTTACGAAGTTCGCAAAAATGTAACAAGACACAAGTTAAATTAGGTTGAACAAACAGCATTTCAACTCAGCTCTGTAATACGCGATATACGGAATGACAAATATAGTTTGGTGTAGGTTGATTTTCTGAAATGTTAATGCCTTCACATCGCCCCTAAGCACTATAAAAGCAAATTTGTACTTGGTAGATATATTCCTATGGATATATCGACCATTATGTTCTTTTTCACATAATTCGTAATTTTATTAAATTTTAAATTAAAATCTATACGCAATATGTATAATTAAAATTAAATTGATTTAAAAAATAGCAGTGATAAAGCGTAATTACCTGATTAAAATTGATATTGAGTTCGGAATCAACTTATGTTACGTATAAATATGATTAAAACAGTCATAATTGAAAATTTGTTTATTTACGCATATTTGAGTTAAAGTAACAGCTTTATATAACCGAACATCCTATATTACACATGGTTTACAAATTGATAGCTTCATGATGAACTTGGAGGCGTTGGCTGCACAAAACAGCTTTTTTAAAATGTTCTTCGCGTGTAATGTGAAATCATTATTGGTTTAACAAGACTGATGCAATTTGCGCGACGATCCAATTTCTGTAACCCTCTCTGTTTTCCGCTCCCAGTCCCCAGGAAAGGGAATAAATCGGTCGATGGTCGCGCGGAATACTGGTCGGTGCTGTGTACCCATGCATCTCCCATAATCGCGGGACTTCGTGACTTCGATCGCGACAACTATGCCCGACGTGTCCGTCGTGTATTCGCACGTGCCGAACCGACCTCAACCGGTACCTATGAATAACGCACTACGTTCACCACTACGGCGAACGCCAAAATCTCGTTCGCCCGTTGTGTATTTTGCGAACAGTAATGTATCGCGACCGGATCGATGTTTAAATTACATCCGGCACGACGTAAATTACAATCTGCGATGCTTGTAAAATATCTGAGCGTTTCGTGGCGAGGCTTGCGTGCCCGATAATTTCACCAACTTCCGACGATAATCGACGACTGCGCTCGTATCTGGCGTCCGTTTCGGAAATAGCTGGATCTTCCGAAGATATATTTCGACATTTTTATTGAGTAATGCATTTGTTCAAATTAATATCCGCAAGCTCGCAAAGTGCAGCGACACACATTCGCGCTTCTATGAATCAATGTTACTACGAAGTATTATGTATTAATTTTACTATCATAATAATTGACACAAATGTGCTTCATCCAAAAAAAAGAAATAAAAATAAAATTGAATTATTGTGTTTGACAATTTTCTTCCTGCTATAATCCACTTTAAATATTATCTAAGATATTATTTTTGCAACCAATATTCGACGAGTTGCACCGAATATTTGACAATTAGTCAATATTCTTCGATATTCACAAGTTTTTATTCGTGTCGAATATTCGCTATTCGGTTCGTGATTGAATATTCGGTATTCGTTAAGTACCGAATATTACTATTCGTTGCATCTCCACTTTCTATTTTTACTTTTAAAATTATTATTTTGTTTTTTAAAAATATTGCCGAATAGCAGAATATCGAATAGTTGCCGAATATTTGCAGCAACTCTAATTATCTTCTCTTCTTTCTTTTAGGAATTTTTAAGAATTCTATTTAGTGTTGTTTTAATTATTGCTATTATAAAAAGAAGAAATAAAATTTGTGTATTGGTTTCTAGATCAGAAATTAGTGAAAAATTTATATACTAAAGTTAAAGAATTTGTCTAAGAAAATTGATAAAAAGATATATCATTGAATTATTAATGCAATTATTTGAAATGTTTTTATCACTTAAATAGTGAGACGTATAATTGTTGTAAATCAAGTTGATGCATGATCATGTATTGAAAGCCAGAATACATTATTAAATTATCTCATTAGTATAAATACATTAGATATTAAATACATAATTATCTAATTATATATTTATCGCTTAATTGTCATTATTTTAGCATTGATTTATATATTATAATTTAGTACAAATATTTATTGGGCAACTAATATAATTATATTAGTAGAGATGTGCTCTAAAACAAGAATACAAATTATTCAGTCCAATTTTGTGTAAAAGCATTTACAATTTGCATTTAAAACAACAGTTGTAGATTTATTTATGAAACAGCAAAAGAGTAGATATCCCTTCAAGAAAATTCATTTTTTACTCACGATACCCAACTGAATCAAGCTTCCAGTTGTTGTGTACAATCAATTCTGTCAATCTCTCGAAGTTCCGTTCATTCCAAACCATTTTTCATTCCGAGGAATCGATCGCATCGAGATATGCTGTCACAAGAATTTCCTAGGAGCGATCAAGAGATACTTTGCGAGAAAGGTGTAGCGTGGCCGAAATTACGTATTCACAGAGCACGACGCGGACATGTAAGAGCGCGCGGACCTGGTGGCCGATGCAAATTGGGCGGAAATATTTCAGCGGTGAAATATTTAAGTCGCCTTACGCGTCGCCGCGGTGGCTCTTATCATAGTATCGGAGTTCGCGCGTGACATGAGATTTATTACGCTCGTTACATCGCCATTTCAAGCACGTCTGCGGTCGAGTACGTTACGCTTCACACGACAGTGACCGTAATGCAGGTTGATCCGTGTCTCCTCACGCGTCCTCTTTTACCCAATTCAGAATAAATTGTTCTTTACTAAAAATATTGTGATGATCGTGGTGCAAGAGAGTCGTGCATCCGCTCTCTGTGAAAAAGATCTACGCACAGAGATTTAAATCCATTTAGAACATATAATATTTTTAATTGCTCGCCATCTCTCGCAAAAGACAATGGCAAATTACCGAGATAAACTATCGAGAGTACCTCTTTGCCATGATCACCCTACATATTTTCCGAAGATGTCAAAGAAATCTGGGACTTTTTTATCAGACGTATCAGGCTTAAAGGACGAAGGTTTCATTAAGGTTGAAAGAAAAGAACTAGGGCTGCCTACGAACCTGAGGATGTGACCTAAAAAAACCCTGAAGATGCTGTGTTAGGCTAAGAATTAGGCTCTTTGTATTAAGCTTAAAGAAAAACTTACAATTAGCAAGAGACACAGAGGAACTCTTGAGATCTAGGTGACATCTAGGCTGATTGATGTAATTCTTCTATTTTTATTACTACTACTATTAAAAATAATAATATCGCAGGCAATATTCACACAGTTCATAAGAATTTTCGCAAATTAACTTTCGAGGATGTAAGCATACAAGGAAAAATTATTATAAAATATATTTAAATTTAATATAATATTTTGCGCCAATTATTAGAATATTCATTGATTATTAGGGAAACATAAATTGAACAATGTCTTACATTGTTTAATGCGGATGGAATTATCACAGTACATCATTAATTACAAATAGCGTTAAACTGAGATATAATTAATCTAGCTATTTGATATTGTGAATTGAAAAGGGATTTGACAATGGCCGAATGTAGTCATTTTGTTCTCGAAGCTCTCTAATTCAAGATTTATCAAAGAATTCATCTCGTTAAAAGGAATGGCCGTGAATTTGGCGCATTCTACTTGCGCGCGCAGATGGCATAAGGCGTGAGTGCATATGCTTTTATCTCACCGCCGTGTGGATACGTCCCACGGTCGATGCTGTGCTGCTTTCCATAATGAACGCGACGCGTCAGTCTGCGAGTTCGTAGAATGCAGCAAGTTCTCCGTGTTACATTTTTCAAACGGATTTTTATGCCAAACTCAGAGGCGCGATTCGCAGTGTCCTCGATTTACTCGGATTAAGAGCGATTCGAGATGCATTCGCACGTCGCGCGATTCTCTGTGACTAATATAATTTATTTTACATTGATTCGCGGACGTTGTAGAATGTCACGTTCCTAAAATTCAATTTTGTACAACGCCTTTATAAAAGCACAATTCCTTTAGATAATCAATTATTTCATGTCTCATTAGGACTTTTTTTATAAACATTTTTATAAAGATGTACTTCTAGTTTTTATATTTTTGCGAAATATTTTTATATTAAGTAACAATAAATTTTAAAAACTTAGAAATAATTGAAGGGTTTCCTAAAATCAAACGTCAAAAAGAGTCAAAAAAGTTAAATTTTCAGGAAACAAAAAACTTTTCATCTTTAAACCGTTAATAGGTATAAAAACCAAGTTGTAGGCTTTAATTAATATTTTGAAATTTTATTTAAAAGAAAAAAAATTTGAACTTGGTTGTTTTACAGGAATTTTATTACACATTTATCCTATAGTATTTTATATTTATCTTTTTTATAACAAAAGATAAACAAGGAAATATTATTTAAAATATGTATAACAATAATTTTTCACTTTTATTTATTAAAATTTTATTTAGTAATATTTTATTAAAATTTTCTCTTTACAAAAAAAATATCCTTTTATATTTCTCTTTATATATTATACATATATTGTTATTTTTCTCTAGGAGTACAGAATACGTACACGAACAAAAATTTAGTATAATGTTAATATTAATATATTGAATTCGATAAAAGAAATAAAAAACCTTATAGACTTGTTTAGTTCTTACCGGATATTTTTCTATTTACTACCTATATATATTTATATTTCCTGTTTTTTGATTGATTTCTTGCTAGAACAAATTTATTCATGATGTGATGCCATTGATAAAGAATAATTTGACATCATAACATAGATTTTAAAAAATGGACTTGTTTAATTTTTATAGGAAACTCTTTGATTGTAAAAATGATATATAACATTATAAAATAGTTTTTACTATGTCTAAAACGTTCACATATTTAAATTTAATTTATTATATGTGAATTCACTTCTCGTTGAATTCTTACACATGTGAAGAACTCTGCTCTCTTATTATTAAGTTTTTATGGATGTAAGATCTACGTAAAGTCACTCGTGGTAACAAATTGCTTACGAACATACTTTTTGTAATAAGATCTGAAAAGAAGGAACACATTCGTCTGCTCCGAGCTCGTATGACTTTCTAGCCAGATGATATCGAATAGTGTACGCAACAAAATCTCCCTAACATAGTTTTTATTGCGTCTAAAACGTTCACTTCCAAGTTTTAATTTATTGTATATAGGTTCGTTCATCTGGTTTACAATTTTCTTATACGTACGTCTAATCAAAAGTTTTTAAACATTCCACGCTTCGGCATTAAGTTTTATACGTATCTTGCTCTCTTATTGTCTTCCTATGTGCGTAAGATCTATGTAAAGTAATAGTTACTCGTGATAGCACGGCTAACAAACTACTTGCGAACGTATTCCTTGTAACAAGATCTCAAAAGAAGAAACATCCGTCTGTGTTTTAAGCTAGTATGACTTTTTTTAGTCAGGTAAACCGAGAGCAACAACATTTTCCTGATATACACTGCAAAAAGAATCTCGTTGCATTATTTAGAATTCTGGTAGACTTAATCAGTATATTTGTGGAAAAATGAACAAAATTCTTGTAAGAATTATCAGATGGTACGATTAATTTTTTCTTGTTAAATATTAAGCCAGAATTTCTTGTAAATTAAATTTATTTAGAATCAGTATGTGGTAGCGATTAGCTGACGTGAACGTAATTACACTGGGGGAGACACAAGTTTTGATGTTTCTATAATATTTGAAATTATATTATATATACATTTTGGTAGATGTAACTTCCAGGAATTATTAGGTTTCTAAATTAATTTCAATTAGTTGTACACAACTAAAATATTATCAAACATTTCTCATTTACTTCAAACCCAAATTTAGAGACTCGTATTCTAGAGAGAATTATTCTATTAAAATATCGATGAAAAGTCTTATAATGCTGCGTCTTTTATTTTAATCTTGTATAACTTTTTTAATTACGAGAATAGAACTGTGTCAATTTGTCAGCGATGTTGCGTACTATTATAATTAGAAGATTTATAGATCCAATCGGAAAATGCTAACGAGGTCTTTATAGCTAAGCCTATCGAATGTTCTTGCTATAACATATAAAATCTAGTCGTGACAATCAGAAATTCTGTTTAATTCTATGTAGCTCTTACAAAGTAAATTCTACGTTTCGTTAATTTAATCAGGACACTTTTCTCAATGTAGTTTTTACAGCATTTTAAACATTTAAAGTTTTAATTACATGTACATAGGTTCGGACATCCAATTTATATTGTAATTTGTTTACGTCCAATTTCAAAAATGTTTAAACGTTCCACACTTTCACATTGGATACTTACATGCGTAAAGAGCCTTGCTCTCTCATTGAGTTCTTATACGCGTAAGACCTACGTAAAGTAGTAGTTACTCGTGGTAGCACGACTAACGAACCGCTTGCGGACGTACTCCTTGTAACAAGATCAAAAGGAGGAACATCCGTCTGTGCTCCAAGCTCGTATGATTTTTCTAGCCAGCTAGACCGAGCAGTGCGCGCAACTGAAATTTTCCTTTTGCTCCTGCTCTTCTCAAGATGTTTTCCACAAAAAGTTTCGCTCGCTCTCATTTCAAAATAAATCCCAATTTGTTCCGACGTAGGATTATATTCAGACGTTATAAGGCGCTTAATGTATATCTATGAGAATACCGCATTTTGAATTGCAGGGGCAAATAAGTAAAGCCTAAATATGACCTGCAGTTTCATAAAAGGGAGATTTCCTATTGTAGATAATATTTTTATTTTGGGATAGATTATTTTTTCATTATAAGATAATTCAGACTTATCGACTTTTTTCTTATTAAACCAATAGAGAGGTTTTCATAAAACTGTAATTGATTTTTTTTCGTAAAAATATGAAAGTACAAAAGATTGTTGTGTTATAAGCATTCGAACATTTCACGAATTAGAAATTTTTACAAACTAAGCTTCAAAAAGATAAGTATAAAGATTTGAGAAAATTTTATTATCTTAAGTAAAAGTGAAATTTGAATAGAAAACTATTTTAAGGAAAACTATTTAAATGCAAATCTTCAAATTGTAAAGATTATATCTAATTATTGAATTACATTTATTGAAATTGTTGTAAATTAGATAAAGTTGTAGATATCACAAATGCAGCATGTGAAAGCTAAAATGCATTCTATATATTATAATATATTGCGGCGTACTATTATTGTATTCTACAATGGACGAATAGTTTACGTATTAAATCATGCTATTATGACTATCAATCAAATTCGATACAGTCGATTACCACAACATATTATAATAGTTGATGGCAAAATTTACATGTAGAATATACAATTGGTATTAATCCCAAGCGTGAGAAACCGCTTTCAGTTTTAGTTTTACGTTATTATATTCTAACCGCTTATTAATGACTTTTCAACGCTTTTTGGACGATAAATGTATGATCAATTGACTCCTCTTAAATTCATACTGCACCATTTCATCGCGCAATTTATCAATTACGAATATTACGGAAAAATTTTTTGTCTCTTTTGAAAGCTAAGCAATAACAAATTATAAAATTAATAAAATTAGTCTTGGATTATTATTCGCTTAGTTATTCTATCTCTTAGTAGATATCAATTTTATACTTCCATTTCCTTTAGATTGGATCGATCTTCTAATAACATCTCGTGATATCTCTACCTATTTCTTACTAATGTCGCGCTATATTAATACTTATACTACTGATATAGAACATATAATTTGAATTTTCATTTAATTCTTAATTATTTCATAATTTCACGTTTTTACAAGACATTATTATTGAAGCACTAATTATATAAGATATCTACTTTATACGCGAAAGATTGAAACTTTAGATTAATCTTTATAAAATAAAGTTTTAATTAACGTTATCGGAGATTAAAGAATTATTTACACTGCATTTTTTAAATTAATAAATAAAATGTAATTATTAAATTTTCTATTATATGTAAACATAACAAGAGGATTTTTGCATAATTACATCCAATTTAAATTAAAATTCTATTTAAAATGTTATCTTTTTATAATGCGATATATGCAGCGCATATCATCGTCAAAATAAATTGAACAAAGAAAAATAATTGTGTGTGTATGTGTGTGTGTCATTTACAAGAAAAGATTAACCAGTATGATTAAGTCCAAATTTCACAAGAAATTAAAGTTTTGCTTAAAAGTATCGTATTTGTATACATATATATACGGTCTTATCGTCTCTTCCTGCATCACTGTGTACCGAGTTCAAGTTTCATTACTTTTTCCGGAAATAACAAGTTAGTAAGGTCAGTGGTTGTTGATTATCATCTTTTTTGTGCCTCGAAGTTTGAAATCCAGCGTGGTGATTGTTTCGAAAGTTTCACTCAAATAAAAACTTTCAGTTTTTCTACCTTACATTTTTCAGCGATCTTTACATATATTATTTTTACAGAATATTATGTATGCGTGTAGCGTCAATGGAAAACGAAATTTATAAAATATAACGTCAGCTACGTCATTTATAAATTATCTTTGAAATAAAATGTGAAAAGAAGAAAAACAAAAACATTGAAAACATTAAATGCACCCTAATTGGCAAACAATTCATGATTTTAAGGTAAATCTAAAATTTATAAATATGGTATATATATGTGTACAAATGTGTGTGCGGCATTATTGTACATTGATACGTGCTATGTTATATTAAATGTGTATAAAGCAACATTGCAGATGCCGCTACTAACATTTGGATATATTACATTATATTGCAATATAACAACATTACAACATTTGTAATGTAGCGATTTTGAGACGGAACACGCGTATCAGAAATAAAATTATTTTGATACTAACGCGTATTTTCTCCCTCTCTCTCTCTCTCTTCTCTCATTGTCGGTATTAGTTGATTGCACTCGGTGGTTAAACGAATTTCTATTAAATTTCGCTTACAATGTACGCACACAAAATCTAGGGCGATCGCCACATCGGGCTTTTTGCTCGTCGTGCAGCGTTGCTCCGCTGAAATTTCGTTGGCTCGAATTTCACAACGTGTACAGCTTATCGCGCATAGTTACAACAAATAAAACTACTTTTAAAATTGGAGACTGGATTTGGNAATGTAATACATACAAATTGAAATAAGAACGCCTTGTACGATCAAGCTGGATCTTAGTGCTTTTTATAAATTTTACTTGTATGATTTTTAAAACTACTTTTGTTGTAATAACCCTCGTTGAAATAATTAATATTGAGGGCACTTGTGGCAGCAGTTTCGGCCGACGATGCGACCAGTAAATTAATTAATCATATTTCGAATAAATTTCACTTTAGGACAAAATCAATTTTTATCTGTATATGTATAAATTCAGTATTTTATATTATATTGATATTTTATACAAGTTATATATTAATTGTACAATAATTGCAGAAATGAAAAAAGCCGAGGTAGACAGAAAAATCACACGATATGAATCAATTAAATTCTCGGGTAGATGTCACGAGATATAGAATTTCTGTCCGAGACAATGATATTCGAAAAGTATCCTCTTATGCGACTACTTCGAAATCCTATTCGATGAATGCACTTTGCATTACTTGGCGACGCAAAACCCATTCTTTTCTTCGCGCGTCATTTCCCACTCGACAGCGAAGTTTTCGAAATGCATTAGGAGAGAGAGAGGTAAGCGTCAAATCGACGCTCTTAATTCCGCTTCTAATATAATTCCGCTTAATGCATTCGTAAATAATGCATTCTCGGGTAGCGCGTTCGAAGTGTGCCGCGTCAGCTCGGTTCGCCGACGTATTTCGAATGTCACCGCCGACATTAAAATTGCCTCCAGAATAGAGTAATGGTGGCGAACTGCGGAGGTGAGACGTCGATTACGAGCGATGAAACTCGCGGCAACAAGCGGCTTAGCCCGCCGCGAACAACGGATAATCCCCAAACGCGCTTGCCTCCCCTCTTCCACCCTCTCGATTACGTTCGTTCTCTTCTCGAACACGAAACGAGATTACGTCTGACGTGCTAGACGCAACGGAGTTATTCACTTCCGACGTAATACAACCGCTTTATTCGACGGTACCATATTCCACGTCCGCACTCCACCGTGTACGATATTGCGTCTACATTTCTTGACGATCGCCCTTCCCCCCGGCCCCTCGGTCGTCCTTTCAATAAAGCGCATCGTTCCGTGCGCGCGCGTTCTCTCCAGAAATAATGTTCGCAATATACTGCGGATGAGTTTCGCTTGAAGATTGATCCTGTCAAGATAATTTCGCAGGGAATCTGCGTAAGTAATTCTGATAACTCTACAAGTTTCTAGATCTTGATTTCGAGATGATATAACCAATTCTAATTTGCATCGATTGCAATTTAGATTCATGAATACATGAAAAAAGAATACTGAATAAAATACAATTGAATAGTTTCCTACAAAAACCAAACAAGTCCAAAAACTTAAATTTTCAGAGAACAAAAAAGTTTCTCATTTTCAAAAGGTTATTGTAGGGTAAAGCCGCCTATTATGGGATAGGTTCCTAATATGAGGTAGGGAGATTTCTGCTACATTAATAAACGTGTGCGTGCGTGCGTTCGTGCGTGCGTGCGTGCGTGCGTGCGTGCGTGCGTGCGTGCGTGCGTG
>QKQZ01054822.1:0-10620 GCA_003595255.1 Solenopsis fugax | reverse complement strand
A
Organism: Solenopsis fugax; assembly: GCA_003595255.1. NCBI lineage: Eukaryota > Metazoa > Arthropoda > Insecta > Hymenoptera > Formicidae > Solenopsis > Solenopsis fugax. Next base: position 10,619 of record QKQZ01054822.1, on the reverse strand, counting down.
CTCGTGCAGCAGTTTCGTCGCTTCGCGCTCGATTGCTACGCTCGTTTACAGCGTGTGCGTGCGCGTCGCGGGTTGCTGGCGATGGACGGCGCGCGGCGTAAGTATTTTCGCTTTAGTAATTGGAGTACGAGTGTTACTACCCTTCTTACGCGGTCACTATTAGAGATGTTATATTGGGTAGCAATTTCCGCGAAAAGGATATCGATCCGCGCCGACAAAGTAAAGCGGGGTGCGAACGATTTTCCGAGCGATACTCCCCGAGCCTGTCACACTGACGCAGCTATAAATTTCGTCGGAGATGGTTGAGCTAGTTAACGCGCGGGTCGACGTATATCCTCCATTCGAGCAGCCGCCCGCCGACTACAAGAGAGAGAGAGAGAAGAGAAGAGAATCGAAGTCGTCCCAGGCATTCTCCCAGGCGTTATCCATCGGCAGTTTTCGAGCGGGTCATAATCCATGGAGTTAAACCTCAAATTACGGGCGCGTGAAGATCGCGAGCTGGCATCTCGTAGTGGCCACCGGCCCCACATCGGCGTGTAAGACCATCAGCACGGAGGAGGAAGAGGCCAAAAGGGTTAACGGCCCGAGGACATCGTCGGCGTTCCGCGAATAGGATGATTGTCTCCGCCGCTGTCTGGTGCACACGCACACCCACACGCGCACACTTTTATCGCGCGCGCTCACGGTGCTCTCCTTTCGAAATCTTTGTTGCGCGAGAGCCTGTATCAAGGGCCGCGCCGTTACAACATTTTTATGGGCCATGTCCTCCTCCGCTTCGTCCCTTTTTTTTCTCCGCCCTCTCCCCCTCCCCCTCCCCTTACCTCCCTTGTCCCCGCCCGCGAGGGCCAGAGACGACTGTGAGGATTCATCCGGGCTCGTTTAGATAGGACTCCTCCCCCGATTCAGATACACCGAAATTGCGCGAACCGACGAACATAACCGCGGCAGTAAAACCTTCATCGCGCTTTCTCTCCCGCATCTTCCTCCTCATTCTTTCTCGCTCTCGTTCTCTCTCTATCTCTCTTCTCCATTTCTCCTGTTCTTTCTGCCTCGCTCGCGATCGTCAGCGAGTGCCTTTGCCCTACCCACGTTCTTTGCTTCCCCACGATATCCTCCTCCTCCTCCTTCTTCTTCGTTTCACTCCGCTCTTTCATCTTCTTTGTCCCTCCCCACAGCATCCCGGAATCGCCTTCTCGGGTTTATACTTCTTCCTTTTCACAGCCTCGAATATCCTCCAGGAATGCCCGGCGCCTTTCATACGCGAGATGCCCGAGGTCGTCCGTCATTCGGAGTGAGTGAGTGGGTGAGTGAGTGAGTTTTGCGCGCTTTTCGCCGCACAGAAAGTCCCGCATTTTCATCGTATTACTTTTTTAATCGCCAGCTTCCCCGGTCAATTCAGATTCGATTTTTTTTCTGTCTCAACGGGAATGCCCAGTCTTTCGTAATTTTCAAGAAATTAACGGTGAAAAATAAATTAGTGAGCTAAAAATTTCGGAACTAGAGATGATAAAATTTCAACAATCAATTTTAGATATAAAGCAGAGTGAAAAATTCTCAAATGGGTCGTTTCGTGCTGTTTCTTAAACGTCCCCTTTCTCCGATTTTATATCTCAGATGTGCCCATAAAGCTCCGGCGAGATTCTAAGCTGCTTCGCTATCAATATCTCCTTCCAAAGCGCGAAGGCATGCATTGCCGCCTTAATCCTGAAGGGAGATATACATGTTACAATATGTATATCCCCATGGACCAGTAACGTATATTTGTCCCGTGGCGCATAACTCTCATAATACTCGTCTCGACAGCCTAATGGTACTATATACATCATGCATGTATACAGTATCGTATAAATGTATTCTATGTGTACCTGAAGTTTAATACGCCAACCACGATAAACCGATAAACGTATTTAATTATTGATTAATATTAATCACATATTTATCAAATAAATTGATAAATATATATTATATATATACGTATATAATATATATAATAAATATTTATTGCAAGTGTTGGTGGTACAGAGAAACGCGATCATACGAGATAAAATAATATATCCCGAAATTAATCAGCGGATATTAGCAGAAAAGCTTCCACTACTTGATGTTATTATTTGCACAGAGAATGAAATTTTTAACGATAATCCGTATTGCGAAAAAGCTTTTGCGAATTGGCTATCTTTTCATAAGTATCCCATTTCGTTGATTAATATTTTGTGGCTTCGTCGAAATAAAGCTGGATTGGTGAAACCTGTTTTTTTCAACGATATATTAATTATTTGAAAGTCCGTATACGATAACTTGGATTTACTCGATTTTAAAACTAACGAAATACGATTTAATATTTCCGAATGACTATTTTTTCTACACTTTGCTGTGCTTTATAAATAATTTCATATGTACCATTAATGAATTAACTAAATTGAAAATATAATGCGCGCGCGTAAAATAATTTTTAATCTTTATTTTTTAGATATTTTATAAGATTTGTATACTCTCTCGTACTTTTCTTAGTGCCCTTGTATCTCATCTCGAGACTCAAACATACAAAGATCAGAAAGTCTGATCAGCTTTGTACAGAAGATGCGGTGGAATCTCAGGTTTCAACTCCTGGACGCGCATTCTGTGGTCTTGCTTTCGTAACATGTGGGCGAGGATCGTCATAAAGGCCGCAATATAAGGCAGCAAGATTTAGTAACGTTACCTTAGAAGGGTTACCAACAGTTCTACAGCAGGTTTTTCTCTATGTCGCGTGCCTCATTTGTTATTTTTTTTATTGAAATAACAAAAGTGACATTAATTTTACTTTTCTCGAAATTATTATATTAACAATCAGATACGATTTGAGCATAAACTATCATATTGACATGCATTATTATCTCTTACGATCTATTATCCCGAATGATATATCTATCAACTTTAGATAGGCGTGTAAACGATTCGGATCACCGACGTCTCATAGCTCAGCCTCGGGACGGAGCTATCAATCACATTATTTGGTCATGCTTCCCCTTTATTAGCCACGCTTGGTTTTACTCACGAGTTGCTCTTGCACGAACGTCGAGATCTACCGCGATCTATCGCTCCCCGCGAGGATTCTTCGACGCAAAACACCGGAACTCTTATTGTTACCTGGGTTCTCACCCGGGGAAGTTGCTCGTCTTCTTGCCTTCGTAACGCCGCGCGAGAGCCGTAAACATTATTATACCCGAACTAATTGACTTTGCATAGGCCACCCCTCTCCCTTGCAAGGGGGTTACCGTACCGACAACGCGACGCTGTAAACCGTCGCGGTTTAAAAGCAATTAACGCTTTTCCTCGAGACACCTCCGCTCCGACCTTCGCGATTGACGCGAACGTTTCGAGAACTTCGAAATATAACACCGTCTGAAGAATCCTTCAAGTAGATAGGATGTGCTTAAATGCACAATAATTATCTTCGTGTCGCCAATCTTACGCGGATTTTACACGTTTTTAAATTGGTGTAAGATAAAATAAAGAGACAAGGAGTTTTCCTAAAATCTTAATTAAATAGAAAAGAGGAAAAAAAATAAAATTTTTAACTTGATTAAATTTCTTTAAGTTTGCTAGCATCAATTCGAACCGATAACACTTGTTGTTTTAGTATGTTTTATGCACATTTATTTAGCGATATTTGAAGAAGTGTATTTGAGCTGTAAAATATACTATTTATTTAGGATGATGTACATTGAGAAAAAAGTTGTTAAAATGACTAAATTTTTCAACTTGATTAAATTTCTACAGTTCAATTATTTATGTATTTATGTATTTAACTGAAATACATGAAATATTTGAACTTTAATTTATGCATTTATATATTTTAATTTAAACATTTATGTATTTAAGTTAAATATATAAAGGCTTAAAGTTTAAGTATTTTATGTATTTGAGTTAAATACATAAATACTTGAAGCGAAGAAATTTAATCAAGTTGAAAAATGTATTCAATTTAATAACTTTTTTCTCGGTGCATATTATCCTATAATAAATAAACAGCACGTTTTACAGCTCGAACATTTCTTCAAATGTCGTTAAATAAATATGCATAAAACGTACTAAAACCACAAATGTTATCAGTTCGAACTGATGCTAGCAAACTTGCGTCGGGGTTACTTTGTTCCACTTGGAACTAATGATTTACGGAAATCATAAACGTTAACAGTCACGCTGTATTTACGATGATCGCGTGACTTCGTGATGCGAGATGGTGTGTGAGCGCGTACGCGAGTGTATTTTCTGTTTTTTTTTTTGTATTCAATGAGAGGCAGAAGCGAGTGGCACGTGATAAGCATAATATACGCCGTCGACGATAACTCTTCCGTGCAATTATGTAGAACGAATGATTCACGCGTAATTAAGTTCAACCAAGTCAATCAGTCACCCGTTTCGCCTTGGCCGCGACGAATTATATGATGAATCGATCGTATCGTCGAAACAGAAATTTGTACACGCTATCAGGAGAATTGTAGAAGATATCCTCTCGTGAATGATAAATGCAGGTTGAACTAAAGATGTCAACGGCACGAGAGAGAGAGAGAGAAAGAGAGAGAGAAAGAGAGAGAGAGCTGCATTTCTCGCCAATTCAGCGAGTTACAAGTCTGACGTCATCGGCTCGACATAATTCGATTCAATTCGCTTAATTTTGCGAAAATTGCCAATCTTCTTCACTGCGTTACCGTCTAGCTCCTTCGTCTATCTGCTCGCCGTCTCGTGGACCTCTTTGCATCCCTCCCGGCCCCGTCCACCTCTTCCTCGCACGAGGAGCATTTATCGATCACGGTGTACACCTCTTTTCCTTCCTCTCTCCTTCCGCCGCTTATATGAATACATCACACGAGATTCGTTCTGTCGGCTCCACGTGTGCGCGAGAGCTGTTACGTGCCGCAACTACTATTGTAAAATTTTAGATTATTGATATTCTCGAAACTTTTCCGCGAGATGAGATTCACGATTAAATAATATCTTACGTGTGTGGCATCATATCCTTAATATAAAATTACATCTTTTATTTCGCCATCCAAGTCGCAATTTTAGGTAGGAAACAGTTTCGAAATCGATAACGCTTTTCCTCTGAAAATTCTAAATTTTCATTACAAAATTGAATCAATCTTTATATTTGATACCAGGATAAGTCTCATTATTTAATTGTGATTATTTTGACAAGGAACTGCCTTGCATATTAAGTGAAGATCCATCTTGAGTTGAGACTCAGTTCTCGTCAGCTGCTCGTTGTGCGAGCAAACTCCAACTTGGCGTATTAATCTGTAATCTCGCTTGCCTGTATCACCGCCGAATAAAGCCTGGTCAAGAAGATAGTGTTCTACCTTCTCACATCACTATCCTAAAATATTACGATGTGTCTCACTCGCAAAAGAACTCTGCTCAGGATAATCGCATCCTTTATTTTAATCGTTTCATTTAATTCAGAATTTTTGCAAATCGATAAGCGATGTTCATTCAATCGAGACAATGTTTTAATAATCATGAAAATTATTTTAATCAGGGAAATTACACCGCGTCGTTGTGAATAAGTAAAAACGCAAATCCGACAGTATCTCCGGAGCTTACAACATGCGCAACAATTAAATGATTGAATCGCTCCAATATATTGATATAATGACGCGTAAAATGTAACCCTCAATTTAATTTAATCGGTAATACTTAATGATACCGCGCGGCCATAGATATTGCATCGCATAATCCTATCTGTATTCGTTTCGATCTGTATTCGTTTCGACGCACGGAATTGCGTGAATCAAAACAGCCAGTGTTTTAACCGCCGTCGATTGCGTACTAACAAATGCCGCTAATAAATAAAGTGACAAAAAAAACCAATGGTTCGCTAGCATTTTGTGCGCGGTGTATCACAGTTATTTGAGTTGTAAATCGATAATGCACACAACCCGACATTTCTCGATGTAAATATTTTTCTCCTCGACAAACGTGCGTTGTAAATTTTTTAACATTCTACCGCTTACTGGATTTCACGATTGCAATCCGTGCGTATTTTTACAAGTTTTCCATGAAAAATATATGACCGTAATCAATAATTCCCTATCTCTCTTTATCTTTAATCCATCGCCTGTTTTCATTGCTTGCGTTACGAAGTTTTAGGCCAGAGGCAGAAACTTGAGGAATAAGACGTAAGTAATAGGAAAATCAATATGTTTGATTTGCTATTACTTACATTAACGCTTAAATTTTCAACTGTGACTGATCGATTCGCTTACCAACTGCTCACGTTTTTCCTACGTAGTAGGAAAGGCCACTAGTATTACTTTTGCCAAGTAACCGGAGAACTAATTCCTAACTTCGATCGATTGCTCTCGAATCGATCAATCGATCGGGAAATAAAAAAGAGACGACACACGTGGCATCAAATTAGGATAAAATTCGCTTTCGCAAATAGAACAGGCAGATTTCATTGGAGATGAAACTTTCATGTTCTCTCAACGAGACGATCTCTTTTTTCCGCGGAATTTTATCCAGCTTTTCTGGGGCGCATATTACCTCCTGAATTTGATTCGATTAATTTCACGTGACTCCATCGCTCGTGATAACGGGTTAAACGTTTCCTCATAAAAGTCGGCGAATTAGACGGATGAATTTGGCAGACTAAAAATCGGCTCGGATGACGGCAGTCGTGTATGACACATACATGTGACAGTTGGCGAGATAGAGGGTCACGGAGGTCTCTCGCTCTCCCCTCGGCCGCGGACAGATCGAGGAAAACGCGAACGAGGGCAGGAAGAGGAAAAGAGAGAAAGAGATTCAATTTAGATTGGCAGTGTTTCTCTTCCTCTTTTTCAAATATCTTTTGTCGGTGCCGATAACAATGAGAAGAGAAGAGAAGAGAAGAGAGGCACCAGCGCGGGTGCGCGCGTTTGCGGCTCTATTGAGCGCGCGCCTTTCGCGCGCCTCATCGCACCGTGTTTTTCTTCTTATTCAATCTTCCAGTCGAATTGATAGGGTTCTCGCGAATAATGACAAAGCGTGCTAGCCCGGCTGCCTGGCATAATGCCTCCCAGTCCGATTGGGCGGCGCACGCGCGCCTCTGAGTATGGTATGAGCGCAAGTTGCCCGAAATCCGCAGAGTCCGGGATGGAAGTGCCTATACGATTCTACGATGGTGTCTCTTGCCAATCGTTAATTTATATTAGCTTTGATTTAATCTACGAGCGCGGAAACTCTGATTATATTGCCAACAATGCTGACCCTATCGACTGTCGATGCCTCGTATCTGCTGCGAAGCGAGCGCATCGTATCGGATTTCGGAGTATCGTATCATCGCGGAGAATATATTTAAATGGCAAACATTCATGCAAATTTAAAAACATTGGTCGCAGCTTAAAGAGAATAACCGCTTTAAACGTTTTAGCGTAAGAATAAAACGAAATGAATTATTAAAGATAAATTGTCCGTCCCTCTAATTCGAGCCACAATATTTGCTATGTTTTCATTTGAACGAAGAGAGGAAATTTAATTACGTCAAATTAGCGCCGAGCCGTAATCGTAATTAAAATTACCGAAAATTTAAAGCCATTACGCGGATTCGTTCGACTTCACAGAGGAGAGCGACACGCCCGTAGCTGACCGATTCGATTTTTGCAATCCGGCAGTGCAATAACTATGCGGTGGCAGATGCAAATTATTGGTTGAAATTGTAGCTCTCGAGTAATTATCTGAATATATGAAAACAAGGCGACCACGTGTGCGCCGCGACTATAATAAAATCTGACACATTATTACTTTTTCGATTAATTATCGATGCTACATTAATCAAAGGCTTTTTCTGCTTATGCATGCCTATTGTTTTCATAATGATTTCGTCGGCCCACTTAAATATTCATGTATCATTATTTTGCACGTGGTATGGAAATCGCGTAATTTCCCTATTAAAACTGATTCTCATTATATTGCGCGATATGTACTAATTGTAAGTGGCTTGATCGATTTGTCGTAATAATTGATGCAACTTGTGTTTAAATTTGCATAATTAATTTACACTTTGAATAGTTTTAATCCTGGAATGTTACTGTGGGCGAACTTTCACCCATATGTTAATTCAAGTACAACTTTTGTTATTAAAATTTTGTTATGGAAAATATCGATAGCTTAAAATAATATTTAGTAAGAATTTTTTACATTGAAACAGTGTCAGTTATTCTAACACCTCGCAACCTACAAAAAGTACATAAAAGACCCATAAAAAAGTATTAAAAAATTCTTGATTACCTGGGTGAATTTTCATCCAGATTAGTGTTAATGTAAGAAAAATGTATAGCGTTCCAGGATTAAAGAACGTAGGAAGTACTTATGTGAAACTTTATACAAGACAAATATAAATCATGCAAAATCAATTTACCATTCAACAATGGGTATAGAGGCCGAGATAAAAGACAAATGTCAGAGCCTTTAAACGACAACGATATAGATGTATGACGGATATGACATTTGCACCTCATCTCCACGTTGGAAACGCGAGTTTTATTGCGCCGCGAGGTACTTTCACGAGACCTAAAACACGCCCCCGTCCGGAGTCGCGAATCGCCCCGTTCCTTCCTCGAAAACTGGTAGAAGAAATCGATTTGCCCGTATAGCGCGCGTCGATACAATTTCCCGTGGGGTGCTGTCGCTTCTCGTTTCGCAGTCCTGCAACGGCTGGCTGGCTGGTCGTAACTCGTGGACCGACCGCGGGCAGGAAGCACGAAGGGAACCAACGGATTCGAAATTCCTGCCACATTTCGCGCACGCAGCTGATAGCGCGGCCGCCACGCGAAATAGTCTCCTGGCGCAGCACGGTCGGAAAAGAGGAAGAGCGAGAGCGAGAGAGAGAGAGAGAGAGAGAAAGAGATCGATCTGGCCTCAGTCGCGACTATTTTCCCTCTCTTTCCCCCTTTCGTTTCCGCGAGATATCTCGAGAAATTATTATTTTACGAACGGCTGCGCGACAGCTGACAACGCGCTCGCGCGGTCGCGCGCGCGCGTGCTGCGAAATAATCCCGAACGGCGAGAGATCGATTTCTCCCGCGAGTATTCTTATCCGCTCCTATTCTTGGAGAGACGTCCCGAGAGATTATNTTTTTTTTTTTTTTTTCTATCGTCGACGAAATCGCGCGAGCGGTACATCTCGACGCGACGGTGCAACGACGACGACGTGCGCGCGGATGATCGCGTTTTTCCCTCACGTAAACTGCGCTTCAATTTGCATGCAAAGGTGGCGCTTGTTTACTTTATTATCACGGCTGTGAAATTTAATTGTAAATTTGCTAGAATTTTATGCGGCGCGCGGAGGGAAAAAGTTTTTAATCTTGCAAGCCGAGTTTAACAGAGATATTTATGCACGTTGCACACTCCGGAAAAGTTACGCCGGCATAAACAACGCTCATAAAGGTGGAACGCAGCTTTTACCTGGATTTTAATCTTCAGCGTGCATCGTGCTTAGAATGTAATTTACCGCAAATAACGTTTTTCCTCACTCAATAATTCACGTGGCCGCGATACTTTTCGAGATACAAGCTCGAAGTTCACCGCGGTTCGGCGGCGGTTAAGCATAACTAAGATTCAGCCAGGAAGCAACAAATCACACGCTTTAATTATTATTATAATGTATGTTACAGTATTATAATTTCCATATTGCGGCGCTAATTAATAATTAATGGTGTAACACGTGTTCTTCATGTGGAATGTGCCACAGTGCAACTACGTTAATTAGGCTCCACTCGTGCACTTGCATACATTGTACATGCGCTTGTGTGTAAGCCTTTCGTGTATATATTTTTCGGACGCGGATGCGGACGCTCGCGAATGTTTAATTTGCATTAATTCGAAGGGCCGCCGGCCGCCGGCCGCCGCCAGGCTCCACGCTCGACACCTTAAATCTTCCTCTTTTCCCGGAAACAAATTCAATTTAATCCAATTGAATTCGCGAACCGCGTTTCCTCACCGTCCTCATGCAAATCTTTTCTAAAATGACCTCCCACGGCATTCGAATGACTGTTGCATAGCAACACATACTTTTTGCATTGACCCGAATTCAAATCCCCGAAATAGAGATCATATCTAAAGTGGATGGTGGATACTTCATAGACATATTTCGCGGGCACGAAACCAAACGGAAATTGCGCACATGGGTATTGTCACTGGAATGCCCGTGTGATTTATAATTGAGAGATAATAGGCCTCCCAGCTTAAATGTACCTTTTTTATTTCCATTTCGTCAAACGTCGCCACTCACCGCGAGTACATTCCCGTACGTGTAACTTATCGCGACGAAATAAAAGTCGGAGGCGCGATCTAAAGATAATGGTAACCATGGCGCTCGCCTACTTACCTTTTTGGGTCGAGGCAGATCGATAGGCGCGCTTCCTCCTTCGGCTGCAAACATCGCGACGCTTCCGACGTGGATGAAATTTCGGTTCGGTTCGCGAATTTCCTCGGTCACTCAGGTCTATCGATTGCCGGAGACGAGCTACATGCCGGCGCATGTACGCGCCCGCGAAAAGCGCGAACCGCTCTCGCGCGAATGCCCCGGCGCGGCGCGACGATGTCGGATGTTGCGCAACGATCTCGATATGCCGCGTATACGAAGCAGGCGCCGC
>QKQZ01054818.1:0-12678 GCA_003595255.1 Solenopsis fugax | reverse complement strand
TATATATATATATGAAAAATGAGTGTTCGCAGATTTTCTTGTAATAAAACTTTTTGGATGGATATATATCTTACATTGTTAGCGGGCCAAGAATAATAACTCGTTAAAGACCACTTTTGGAGACCTTCCAAAAGTTGATTTAGTTCGAAGAGTAGCAAGAATATGAAGCCGGTATATATTAATTTCATGTATTGATCTCGACTTACAGAGAAGTTATTTCACATATACCATAATTTTACGTTATTTCCGTCGTAACGTTCGGCGACTTGCATTAATTCCATCGCGGATACATCCGATTAAATGCAGCACACACGAATGAAAATTGATAGCATGCGGGGAAAGAAGTCATAAATTATACGGGATAAAAAAACGATTGTAATTTATCGCTGACTTTAAGAGAGAAAGAGAGCTATATAACTTGTGTAGTCTTTTACGACAAGAATTTACAATTAAATTCCAATTAAAAAGGTACATTCTCACAAGATAATTGCGTAGTCTTAGTAGTATCCCAATAGACCAATATCAATTTTTTTTCATTATGCAAATTTTTTTCGATACGTGCTACCGCTATATTTCATTCCGCGTTGAGATCAATACTCCTTTGTTAGTGATGTACGGTTCTCCGAACAAATTTTAAATTATGCATTCGTAGAACCTAGTATCTTCGTATGAAATTCTTGATTCCTTTTTTTTCGAAGAAATAGACTTTTACTAATCAGATTTTTATGCTACCATAATTTGAACAGATTAAATTTGCACACGTATACATGGATGCATTGAAGGATATATTGATTTATGATTAACCTACACTACTGAAACCCGTTTCAGTTACATATCTTCTCGCTATAAGAAGTAAATAGCGTTTGCTCTTGCTTTTAATATCTGAGATTTATAGCTTTCAACTGTATTTTCATTAATAGCTTTATAATCAATTGTTTGTTAATGAAAAGTTAGTAGTCATAAACTGTAGTCATAAATTTTCAATAATGAATATATCTGTTCAATTCATCATTAAATTAAACTTCGAGAATCATTTATATGAAATTAAGCTCATTAAAAATTGTGAATTCTTGTCATAAAAAAATAAAATATGTTACGTGCGTCGCTCGAATACTCGTGTTTCCGTTCGCGCATTTTCGGCATTCACAAAAGGAATACGTAAGATTTAAGGAACACTAACTTTAATAACTCGGTTACACATATTTTCTTGCTTGAAAATTATCCTTTTCTTATTCTTAAAAAAAACTATTAAAAGAAAAAAAAAAATAAAACTAGAACTCAGTGTTTATACATAGATTAATCGTTGACTAACGCGATGAACAAATAATCGCAACAAAAGGTGAAGATAAATGAAAAGATTGAATAGAGGAGCAAAAGTAACCGCGCTAAGAAAATCAATCGCAGTCGAGATTTTGCTGGCACTTTTTTCGTATTGCTGACACGAGAAACGCTGCTAGGATCTCGCTTCGATTAACGGCGAAGTAATGGAAGGATACCGAGGTTCGACATGTTACCGGTTACTCCTATTAAAATACAAAAGTTTTCGCACTTTCTTCTCCTCCTCCTCTCTCTCTCTCTCTCTCTCTTTCGACTCTTCTTCAGCGGGATGCAGAGGGATACCGACCCATAGATCGATTTCAATTTAAAGACAGAATTTCGACCAACTCACCGTAATTGAATTAAAGGATCATCGTATGCGAAAGACGTGCCCAGAGAAGCGCTGGGATTTAAAATTAAATCGATCGGACCTTTCGTCGACGGTGAGTTTTCTGCCGAAAACGGGGAAACTCGTCCTTTCTGCCACCGGCGAACGGCGCAGCTCTGATTGAATGGCGACTTTGAAGGATTTTTACGAAATTGGCATCAACGTAACACCTTCTTTTTTCGAAGCGATATAACGCTTTTCCACTGATTGCCGCGCAATCAGTATAAGCCATGAAATTAGTGTCGCCACAGAAGCGAGCTTTTCGCACAATTCACAATACGTTTGAGAGACTTTACGGGACGAGAGCTCAAAGGAAACATTTGTTACGCTCAAGTTTCTTGCGATTCTAATTTTGAATAATATGTAAGGATTTGATTCTACGAACCTCGATGATATTGCACAATCTTAGCGAGGGTCGAACCGCAAAGTGCGCAATGATTGATTCGCTATAACTGAAGCTGTTTTCCAAATAGGTACTGTCGATTTCTGTGTCAGTCGAGCAATCGGCAATTCTAAGTCTATGTAGTCGAGCATTTGGACGAGAGAACAATCGAAACTCTGTATCTAAGTTGCCTCAATCTCTCGCTTCTCTTCGCGTCCCTCTTTCGCTCATGCATCCGGCTTATCCTTTCATCCCTTAATCTTCTCTCTCTCATCTTCAAGGATCAGTTCCGCGGCACCCCACGTTCTCTCTAATATTACGTGGTATAGATTTTGTTCGGTCGTTAGCGAGTCGCACGAATCGATATCACCGTCTTCGGTGTTAATTAACGGCGGGGGAACTGCGGCAGTAACATCGGCAAAAACGAGAAATGACGTCAGTTCGACCGTCCACTCGTTACGAAAGTTTCTTCCCGCTGCCACCCGATCAACATCGGGTTCTTAGCGCCGTCGCCTTCTGTCCGTTTCACTTCTAACTTCGAAAAGCTCCCAGACTTAATGAAGAACGCGAATTATATCACGTTCTTGTGCAAAGTCTTTGTCAGTTGTGGTTTTATTTAAAACGTTATTATTTGATTAAAACAATGAAATCGCCTGAAGGAATCGAAGATGAAATACGTATAAATAAATTGCTTTTCCTACTAAAGAAACAAAATAGAGTTATTTTCGCAGTTCTGTCTACAACAGATTTTAATTAGAAACGAGATATCGTCCAGGGAATTTACCAACTTTTCGATCTTTTTTTCCGTATCGCTGGTATTTAGATATGTATCAGAAAAATTGTCTTTTTTTTTAATTACCGCAACAATATTTCACGAGTTTATACCGATGAATTAAAACGTCACAAGCAGGACTGCCGGCTAGGAAGACTGTTATCGAAAACAATCGCTCGTAATTTCTGGAATCCCGGTGTCTTCTCATATCGGAATTCAATTTGAGCATGCCTGTAATTGGCCCGGGCTGGCTTCCGCTCTCTGTGCGCGCTTGTGCCGGAGAGATTCCGCAGCTGCACGAGATTCGGTTACCTTGAAGAACACATGACGCACCGCCCGTCAGCGAAATACAGATCTAGATGCTCGATCGATGATAATCGACCGTGTATCCGAATAATTCATATAGTTTAACGTGGATATCGAATTATTCGATTCTTTCCAACGACCAGATAAATCTCTCTCAGAATACTGAAATGGATCTTGCGCGCGCCGCGCGTTTCGTAGAACTCCATTAGTGACCGTAAGCTCGTCTCTGAAAAGCTCGAACGCTCGCGAAATCGCCAAACGCGCAATCTCGGCATGGAAATTCGCGAAAACACCGGTAGGTCCGGCGAAGGTGCCGCGCTTGTGATTCACGAGCAGCCATTAATGGTCGGCGTAACAAATTTATGATGCCGTAACGGCACCGCTCGAACTCGAATATCTACGGAATATCTCTCGTAAAAAGTTTGTATATAAGTGCTAAAACTATTTGAATTTTGTAACGTGCATGACGAAGTAATGAGCGAAGGGGATGTAAAATTTCTGAATTTAAATTTTTTCGAATTTATAAATCTCTAATGTAATTTTGTCTCCTCCGTCCTTTCATGTAAAATTTTAATACACTTTCTTTTTCGTCAATAATTTAAACTCGAATCTTTCTTATTAAACTGTTAAAATTTTTTTAATATTAAAAATATATGTATAGGTAATATAAATTTCATACTTGTTGAAGAGTAAATGATGAAAAAAATGAAAAAATTTATTTAGAAAAATGAATTGTGCTCATTTTAAAATATATTGCTTATTTCCAATATATGTTCTTTTTGAAACTTTAGAAGCAACGACCATCGGCATATTGTTAGATATTAACTGTCATATCGTTTCAGTGTGTTTATAACTTCTAACATTGGATTAAGCTATTAACGTGTGAGCGTCATAATTCGCATGATTGATTCGGACATTATGTATCGCATAAAAGCAAAAACGGATGATCATAGAAATTTCGTATCCTCAAATCTGCTTGGAGAAAATTAAGGTTAATTACGCTGCATTTTACGATTTTAAAGATTTTATCAGACTTTATGTCTACAGAATCTCAAGCATATGGTTTGCAACTCAATCTTTTGTTGTTATATGAAGATATAATGTCCATGAAAACGATAAATATTGCAACGTCTAAATAACAAACATAATAATGAACAGAAAGTTCATTAATTCTGATGAGTAAAATAAAAGTTTGTGTTTAAGAAAGTTTTGTCCTTCTCTTATAAAGTGAGCGCGTATATCGCGGTAGATCAAACAATTAGTAAGAGTTGGAAATCCAAGTTTTAAACGTATCTTTCGTAAAGTCGAGAAGTAGGACGAAGCGCATTTTACACGCCTTTTTTCCGGTAAACAACTGAGAAACTACAGGAACGCTGAATTTAGTTGAGAGCAGCATTTCACAATTGAAATGTGAAACGTTGAAAAAAAAAGTTGCCTTCTCTCTTTATAAATTAAAAGAGATGCAGTTTAGATATGAAATTATTTTTCTCTACAATCTGCAAACGCGATTGCCATTATTTATTTCTTTCGCTATTCCTAACTACTTTCAAAAGACATTTCTCGTTATCTTACGGAATAGAAGTTTCCGATAACTAGATAGACTTTTAATTGCACAAGTCACGATCGGGAGTTAAGTTCGACTCTTCCGATCGTACCTTGTTACTGGCGGATTGACTGCTGCAGTTTGTAGAACGACATAGGGGACGGTATCGACAATACCGAATCGCATCAACAGGAAGTCAGATGCGTCCTCATAAATCACGCCCGTAGCGGGATGCAACGCGGATTCATCGTTTTAGTTCCGAGCATCGAGAATTACGTACGACTTGCATATTTACGTGCGCATATATCGGATATACGTATTTCGTGTCAGAGTCGACTACCCTCGTTCACGTCACGCATATCTTTGAACGTATGAATGAACGGACAGTGTGGTTAGAATACAGTATTTAAAAATGCGCGCAATTTCGTACGATTATATGGAAGTATGAATAGTACGCAAAACACGAAAAAAAATCATACCAGCAACTATAAATTTCTGAACAAATAGCACAACTATGTATTACAACTATGTATTACAAAGTTGTAGTAAAAACGATAATAAGTTATATGAACTAAGAAAATACAGTAATATTAAGCATTTATAGGAAAATTATTGAGTAAACTATAGAAAAATAATAATACAAATGCTGATGATGTAAAAATTGAACCGACTGAAATTTGAACTCGGGATTCCTCAGGTTCTCCTTAACACATTGAGCTTTGCACCACTGTTCCACTACTATCATAGTTATTCCGGTTGTACACTTAATCTGCCGTAAACTGTAAGTATGTCATAACTTATTTGTAGTAAAGTTTATTACATAACTATGTAATTGTAGTTGAGGTGCTATTTGACTATGAACTAATAGTTGCAGAAATAATGTTACCGTGATGATACAAAATGTTTTATAGTTATTGCAATTAAAACATTAATTGCAATAATTATAAAATAGTTTATTAAACTATGCACAAATCCAAGTGTGTAATTTAACATTGATACACGTTTAAGCGTGTAAAATTACACGTCTAAGCGTAAAAAGTACAAAAATTACACACACAGAAAAAAAAATTAGTATCAAATCAACAATTCATTGTTTCAAAGAGACATAATTTGCTAACATAAAAAAATTTTGTTTCTTCATGTAAGCAAATTATGTCTGATCAAAATTATCAAATTCTTCCAAGAAGATTTTATATTCTTGCTTACATATGAAACAATAAATTGTTGATTTAATAGTCATTTTTTTCTGTGCGCATAGAAATGTGTAAAAAGTGACTACACTACTACGAATTTTTCTCTGAATGAAAGGCCATGCGATTCTTCTGAAACGATTCTCGTAGTTAGCTTGTTTACTAAAAATTATTCCATCGATCGCGAAATGTTTGTCCAAGAATATACATTGGTAGTTGATATTACATCAGTATGTGTTTTTATCCTGGAAAAACGTTCAACGAAATATCAGTCGGTACCACGAAACATTGTATTTGTTGGGGAAATTATCGCTGTACTCTTTCCCGAATACACTTCCCAATACTGAAAGCAGTTGATTGTTTAAGTATAAATTGGAAATCGAGAGAGAGAGAGAGAGAGAGAGAGAGGAAGAGAGGGAAACTAACACGAAACTTGTAGAACTATAAATTGGAAAGTACGTTTAGCCTCTGATCTAATTCCGTTCATTCCATTACACGTTCGCGAAGTAATCGCTTCGATCGGCAGACAGGCTGCGCGAAAACAGCGCGGGTGACTCTCAAGGAACGTTCAACCGTTTCAACTTTCCGGATCAAACGGACCATGCGATTCTATCGAGGCCCTCTTGCTCTCGCATCACAAAGGCGCAGAGTATCGCAGGGGCGAAACTTGCGACGGCAAACTTTTTAATTACGCTGCCACGGTGCAGCTAAACACGCGCTAATTTATCTTGCGGCCGTCCGCTCGCGCATCGTTGAAAAAATTCACAATTAGCGCAACGCTCGCGGACGTTGCGAGTTTTCTTAATAACGAGACAGTTTTCGTGCACGGAGAATTTTCTTTCAGACGTGTCGGTATTCTTGCTATGAAATACCAGCGTCTGATCGGATTCTTGCTGAAGAACGCGGCCGATCCGCGCAGGAAGCAGCAATGCCGTTAATTCGTAAATCACAATTCTTACAGATCTCTCTCGGGCGATTCTTTCCAGACCGGAGATTACAATGAACGAAGTATAATATACAAAAGCAAAAATTTCATTACGCGTTAACGTTAGATCAGTATTATTAATTTTACTTTCTGGAAAAGAGATATATATTCATGTGTGACAGGTTTCAGAAGAGATATGTTCATATATACGTTGACATGTTCTTTTAAAATTAATGTACCATTTGACCCCAATTTTTTGCTCTGTTATCCGGCGCAAAAATATATAGCGCACAACATCGAGCGAAGGAAAAGTGGTTTTAATGGAACTTCTAGCTGCGTGGAAAGAGATGTTGATCGAAGAACGCGAGATTTAATTAAGGCTCCTCTGTAACTTAAAGAACTCTCGCAGTCGCGTCTGAATTACGTCCTTACTACGATGCACTAAACGTAGTACGTAATCAACCTTTTTATTTATCGACGTAAGTTTTCTCAAAAACACCGATTCATCTTTTATTTTTCCTTAGACTCTAGTACATTAATCAATGGAAGACGCGTTTCAATCCGCTTCCCTTATCTAAGCGTATACGAACGTAATTCAATATTAAATTTTGAAAATATATTTAAGAAACTTGTAAATGTGAACTGTTATTATTATTATTATTATTATTATTATTATATGTGAAATTATAATGGCATTATAAATATATTATACATATATTGCAATGAATAAAATATAAAAATTAATAATTTCTATATTTTAGTCATTGCAACATTTTACCGTATTTTAATGGAAATATGTTCAGTAATATTTATTAATTTTGTTAATGCCGCATAATTAATACGTTGGGGATCTCGTTGACTTTCTCTTCCTCTGTTTTGGCATAATATATATTACGTGTAACAATATACTGCTACACTGAGAAAAAAATTACTAAATTTTAGTAAATATTACTTAGTATATTCTAAGAAAAATATTTACTAATTGTAAATAAATATTTATTTAGTAAAAAGACAATCAATTAAATTTTACTATCGGTTTTCTTTTATTAAGTAAATATGTTCTTGAAAGTACACAAGCAAATTATTTACTAAAATTTAGTAAATTTTTTTTCTCAGTGTAATATACGAAAAAGAAAGAGAGAGAAAGAAAATGCAGCAAATTTAATTTATGCGCGCACTATTCGCTCAGTTTTATTTTCTGAAATTGCATTTATAGGATTGCCGCTCCATTTCCATCGAAATAATTCAATTCGAAAGGAGTTGCCCCCGAGTATCGACAATTCGAACTGTCGCGAGTCGAACGTCGCGCAAATAACTCGGAGGTTATCAACTAGCGCGCGGCATTATCCGCAGACCGCAGTGCCCGCCTCCAGGGCCTTTCGCCTCCTCTGATCCACTCCTGATTCCAAACACCCGCGAGTGAAACATTGTTTCGAACTTCTGTACTTACGACGGCGGGCAGGAGCCGAGGGCTCGTCTGTGCATCGACATCGCGCGCAGTGTCGTATATCTGACGCTGTGTACAAAGGGGGATGGCGGTGCACGAGGGCTGATGTGCTGTTGAAAGTACGCGGAGAATGCGAGGTTGGGCAAGGAAGACGGAACGGGGTTGCCGTCGACCGTGTAAAAACAAAGAGCTGGTATTTTTCCTGGTGCGTAAAAGTGTCAATACTGGTGGAGTTTTTGCGACTCCGCTTCTCTTCGTTGTGTCGAACTGATGGATGTGTGCAGATGTAGATGTGCTATGTTGCAGAAATGGAGTCGGAGTATGAAAATAGTGTATCTTGCGACTGAAAAAAAAAAGGGGAGCCACTCGACTCCGATGTATCCAATTAAAAGTACACGTTATTTAGGAACCGGTATTTCCGTGCCAATTATTAACGAAATTGTAACACGCAAAGTCGAGAAATGACAAAAATCGAAAAGCAGTTTTATCCGTTTATTTTGAAGTAACATTTAACGAAATTTCTGTTCTAGCTTTCTCGTTTTTCTCTGCTTTTCCCTTATGGCAGATACTCTGGCTTTTCATATTTACTTTGAAGCGATGTTGGTCACATCGTCGTCGGAACTCATCGATCGGTTAAAACGCGCTTTCCTGTCGCACTGTCGATTCTATGTCGAGTTGAGTATATCATCGTTTTGGCTATATGAACTGAAAGTTATCGAAATTTAAAAATTAAAAGCTTCTTTAGGTTTATTCTTTTTTTCCTAATAAATGACAAAAAGTTTTGGCTCTGAAACTAGCTGCAAAAAAGAAAATAATAAAAATTTTGATTTATAATCGTTTTTACAGCGAACATTATTATATTTTGCTTTAGTTTTAAATAAATAACTTTTAACAAGTAAGTGGATCTAAATAAATTTTTGTACAAATATTTATTCGAGTTTTATTAGTGTAGAAGAAGGACGGTAGTTGTAGAATATATCTGGGATGATGGAATATCAATATCTCTCGTTGAATTTTAAGAGCAACCATTAAAATTACTTCATTACAGTCTATGTAGACATTGTAGGATGGCTACTAGTCATTAGAATTCGCTGTTTTTATAAAATTTTATATTGAATTTCAGTTTTGCAAGTAGCAGAAATTTTCACAGGCGTATACTCTCTAATTTTGAGAAGTATGTTACTTACATATTAATTTTTTAACTTTAATCTAACTTGAAAGCCTTGAAAGTGAATTTCAAATAATATTGAATTTAATGTTGTAATATATGTATATAAATTCAGCAAATAAAGTTATGTTACATGTGGGCTGTGGTTATGAAATATGGTCGTCCGCCATGCATCTCTCTTGCGAATTTACAATCTCATTGTAGACGTTGTATGTTGTTAATTAGAAGCGAAGAAATTATATTAAAAAGTTTTAAGTTTTATTTAAAAAAAAATTTTTAAGCCAAAAAATCATTAAAAAGTGTTTTTTAAATAAAATATTTTTTATGAAAAGTTTGTAAAATCTTGTTTTGTGGCACTTAAAAATAAAATAACTTTTGAATTAATAAGTGAATTGAGATCAAATTTTACACAGACACTCAATTGTAATATTAGAATATTCTATGAAATTTTTATATTTTTGATAATGTTTCTTGAGATATGACCCATTCTTAAGAAAGACAGCCTTAAAGAGAGACAAAGAATGCGGAAAGGAATTTACAATACTTAAAGCAAATGAAAGAGGAAGCGAGTGCGAGAGAAAGAAGAGCGATGTCTGGCACGAAGACATGCGCGGCAATGGATCCCGATACTAAAATTCCATTAAAGCTCGACGATATTCTAGTGCTCGTAATAATATATTTCTTTCGACACTGAAAAACGACGTTGTCCGATATATGCATATATACATCACTTCTCGAGAACGTTTGTGCATGGGCGCGAATGCCTGGCTATTTGCATACGTACGTTGGACGCGCGGAAAAATGCGTCCGCCAAACGCACCGTGTAAGGTAGAGCAGTTTGGCGATTTGAGAATACAATTCCGCTTCATTTTTCCTACACCTTCCGCATTCAGAAAATTGACAAATGTAGGAGAGGACGATTTATATATTACAACCATACGGCGAGAATTGGTGCAAATAATTTATACCGACGACGTGCGCACGCGAGAGCGTATTCTGGAATAAATTGTGGGATTGTCGGTGGAATAATTTGTAACAACTCGTCACTGTAGTCATAAAAATAGAGAGGAATATAGATTATGTCGCTGTTCGCAGTGTGTCCGAACGGTCGCGCGCGTTTTACCGCAGCGACAACGAATCATCGTTATTAACGACATCGTTATTAACGTGGCGGGTGCTCGCGCGCGAATATTTTTCCAGCGTTATGCGCGATTTAGACGCGAACGCGATCGTAATGCCGGAAAGGAAGGAGGGCCACTCGAATGTGTTTCGCCGCTCATAAATTTGCCCGTATCCGGTATGCGGTGCAATATATGAGATATTCGTCGCGTATGGCACAGAGTGCCGCGGGAAAAATCGCAACGTAAGAAGCTTCCGGCTTTTCCCGGCGAGGCGGCGAAAAGAAAATGTCTGGGAATGCATTATCACGGCGCAGTATCGCTCCATCATTCACCGTCTTATCTCACACACACGATGTCCCATACATTTTTACTCCTCGCTAACAACTATATTTTCCGCTAGGTATTTAATTTCAATTTTCTGAATGTGGAAATTTCTTTATAAGAATACAAGATATCCAAATCATTTTCACATATTCAAGTCATTTCTCTGATTAACCTTTAAGTAGGCTACTACATTGAAAAAAATTTTTTATCTTCAAGTAAATATGTTTATTTTAATATATTATTTCTTTAATTTAAGTAAATATTAATTAGCATAAAATAATTTATTTCTAAACTTAGGAAATATTTTTTTAAATCAAGGAAATGATGTTAAAATAAATATATTTACTTGAACATACAAAATTTTTTTCAGTGTAGCATATTACATTATAGTTAAGTTTACATTAGTTATACGCTATGAGATAAAGGAATATGAAAACACCTAGAGAAAAATTATGTTTCAATTGATGATCGTTTCTTTAACTCGGTTTTTTTAAGTTGTAATGAAAATATCTTTGATAATAAAAATAGCTTATTTGATTTCAAAAAACGACATTATTAGTCTTTTTTAAATAAATTATTTGTTTAATTTAACCAAATGATTTTTTAATTCAAAAAAAGTGTGTTCGATTGACAGAAATGTAGGAAATAATTTAGTTTCCTAGTTTAAAAAATATATTTCTTTCATTTATATATAAATAAAGATTTACGTTGTACAACCGAACTGTTTCTTTAAAAAAAGATTCTAATGAAAGGAACAATCAAAAAATTTCTTCAAATCAAAGAAACTTTTCTTTAACCGTATTTATTGCACACATTTCTCTGATTCAAATTTTTTTTTATGCTAAGAAACTTTTCGCTAGGTGAACAATGAGAACATTAAGACTTCAACAATGGGAAGGTATAAATCGATAAGCTTTATTGCCGAAAATATGAAATATTTAGAAAAACTGTCTGAAATACTGTGACAATCACGAATATACAATGAGGAAAAGATACTTAAAAATTTATTTGTAATATAAATTTATTTCACCGAAATAAATCTCTGTTTTAAATACGGCGAAATAAAATGTTATTTCTAGCAAATAAACCAATTAATAAGAAAAGCGATTTACATTTCGCTGAAGTGAAATATATTTCACAGAAATGTATATTTCATCATCACAGTCAAATTTTTTTTTAACTAATAAATATTGAAGAAAACGTCACAAAAAGAAACACTTGCTTGCTAATATTTCGACTTTCTTTCTCAGTGTATGCATGCTATTTTATTTTATATGAGTAATTCTACGCATTTATCTGTATTACACATGCGTCTATTCATTTATTCATGTTACATAAATCACTATTTTCGCGCATTTCTCGAAAGCAAGCTATCTAGATACATCAAGATACAGTAGGTGTATATTGCGAGAGAGCTCTCTTTGCTTGCGATTCTTTCTTCGCATCGCGCCTCGCGCGAGGCGCGCGACGAGATAGAGAGAAAGAAAGAGAGAGAAGGAGAGAATGCATCTCGCAATGCACTTTTCCGAGCGATCGAGCACCGACAAAACCTTCGGTCTCTCAACCTCCGACTGCCTTTTATCCTCGACTGCACCCCGACCGCCTCTCCACCCCAAGTCCTATCTCACCGTGTAGGAAAGAGCGCAGTGGTTGTGCGCGTACGTGACGGCGCATTTACATAACGCCGCTGCAAATTGTCAATGCGCGGTCGGCTTTGAAAATAAAATATGCACTGCCGTTCCCGGCAGCAGCATGTGCCGGTCGCGCGAGCGGGCGGACGGGCGGGCGGGCAGGG
>QKQZ01054814.1:0-13455 GCA_003595255.1 Solenopsis fugax | reverse complement strand
AAATACAAAATTTATGTAGCAAATTATAGCTTTGCTGACGCACCAAATCCACTTTTTTCCGTGCTTTTTGAAATAATTCTACAAAAGACATTTAAAAATGTCAAAAGTTAAAGATACATCAATGTCAATCTATTAAGGAAAGAGACAATTCTTCGCAACCTATTCTTCCCGGCATAATATCAAGTCGCTCATTTCTTTTCTCGAGTTTGCGGAAGGAATGCCGCCGGCACGCGCGATTCCACGGTGAAAATTTCTCACCACGTAGCCTGCACCAGCCAGCGGCAGGAAGAGACACCTGGAAAACAGCTAGCGAATCCGCCGCGCCGCTTCGCCAAGGAACGCCGCCGCGGAGGAAGTGACTTCCTGCGAATCGCGAAGCGGTAGAAATTTCGCCTGTTATTATCCCCCGATCGTGGCGTAACGCGGCCTTCGGAAAATACGCGCGCTCACACACGTGAGGGAGGTGGGAGAGCCCGAAGACGAACCGCAGGCTGGCCTTGCGAAAAGAAACAAAGTGGAAAGAGGCTGATACGCGTCTCCTCCCGCCGTCGTCGCTCGTTTGATTGCAGGTTGTGGGCGCACCGACGCTACGCCTTTTTTTATTGTCGCGTTTCATATTTCTCACACACCGAGTCTAGGTACACCTTCTATCGTCTTTCCGCTGCTCAGCGAGACTCCGCGAATGGCGGTGTGCTGTAAGCGAGAATTACACGTTTAGCTGCGAAGTACTCCTACGCGATACGTTAATCCCTCTCATCTTAGCGATTTCTTCAGATTTTTATTGAGCTATCGATCGTACAGTCGCATAAAAAGCAACATTTTTCCATTACTAGAATCAAATATTATTTAAAAGACAGTAAATTTTCGTTAAATATCAGCATGCACCGATACCGAGACTTTTACAATGTATGGGCTTTTAAATCTTATCACTTCCGCTCCAAAACCAATTTCTAAATGAACGTTCTATACACCGGAATGTTTATTCTGGTCCCGAGTCATACTCCCAGGACGGTTCGTTGCAATATCCAGGAAATCCTTTGCGCGCTCATCCATCGGATGGATCCCTCCCTGCTTCCGGTGAGCCGCTGACAAATGGATCGGCTATTTCCTCGAAGGGAGAGACCCACGATTAGCGAGCGTCGACAGAAAATTAAATGATGCCAATAACCATCGAAATAGCCAGCGAGAATCCCGATATCAATCTATTCTTCTGAAGGAATCGAACGACATTTGCCCGTCATGCTGGACCGAGATATTTAAATGCGACGAAAATTAACGAGAAGAGTAAGAAGAACTGAATCATTGAACTATTATACAATAAAATTACGTGATATAAACCCAGAGAAAATATTTTACAGAATACTGTGATTTATTGTCTGACAATTCAAAGTGTACCTAAGCCGTAATTCAAAGAACAACACTGTTAAATCTGTAGTGTCAAATTTTACTCAAATTGAGTTACTTTTTAGAAGTTTTTACGTTTTTAGAAGTCACCACTGCTCCTACTAAATATGTCGTTAATTTAACTAAAACGATAGAGTTAAATAATTTAACTAAAAATGTGTGTTGAATTTGACTAAAATTAAGTTCATTTTTGATCATGTACATACTTAATGTTAACTTTTGATTTAGTAGAAAATGACTCAATATAGATGTGGTTGTTTTTTTAAACACATGTTTTGTGTTAAAATAGTAAATTTTGACACATACGTAGTTAAGAATAACTAAATACTATTTAACTCAAGAAATTGGTTCAAATTTAACCCGTTAACATTTAACAGTGAAGTCTCCTATATAAGTGTATAAAAATAGAAAACGTATTTTTATGCATTGACATAGGCTGTTTCTTTCCCACGTGACGAACAAATTAATCGTTTTGATAAAATTTATCTGACGGCAACCCTTTCCATTCTTCTACGTCCGACCGGGCGACCGCACCCCGACGATCAAAACTCATCGTGGCCGGTGTCCATGATTCGCACGGTAGTGACTACACTCCATTTCTCTCTCATTCTCTGTCTCTTCCCTACTCCCCCTATTTTTATTTAATGCATAAAAGCAGGAAATTTCTTGCCCGTACTCCTTTCCGGCCGAGCGAGTTGGAGCGAGTGCGGCCATGGCCGGGCCGATAAATCACCGAAAAACGGCGATTTCCGCGAAAGGGGAAAATACGTCGCCAACGGTGCCATCGGCAACAGCAACAGCGTTGCTAGTGACGAGAACATATTATGGGCCGACGAGAGGTGTGCTGTGTGTTTGACCAGTGGTCCCGCAGGATCGTTTGTCCGCGTACGGTGTGGAAAAGCATCCGCGCACGCATACTGGCACGCACATCCCTACTGACAGGCGCACGTGCGCGCCTGTCTGTGTATCTCGTGGGTGGTGGAAGGGGACGGGGTGATTGGAGGGCCTTTATAGATTTGTAGACGAGACCACGGTCATTCGACACTGCGTTTGACCACACCCTCGATTGTGCCAAGATTTATGGGTGTCCCCGCTCCTCCCGCCCCCGATAGAGCGAGCTTCCCTTCGTCCCTCTCGCCGCTCTCATCGGTCGCCTTGTTACCAATTCCGATCGGCAGTTTGGCTTGTAACTACCGGATCAGTCGTTACTGCAATGTCGCTGCAACGCTCGGTTCCGTTCAACGACAGGATTACCAACTTAGGCACACAGACGGCGTGCGTATATGACTACGTACAATTTATGACGGAAACAGACGCCCAGCTTAGAATATAGGACCGGAGTAACACTTCAGTTATAAGATATTAATACAATCTCGTTGTATTCGAAAAAAACAAAAAAAAAATAGATTCAAATATAAATTATAATCCGACATATAATACAAATCTACAAAGATGTGGAAATTTTTGTAAAACACAAATTCTGTGCGTGCCTTAGCTTTCAAAATCACATTCGTTCTGTCACGTCTGTAACGTTCGATAAAGTGTAACGGATCTTGTCGCTTCTAGTATGACGCGCGATAGAATTTCTAGGCTGCCCTACGAAGGGAGGAAATGTCACATATGTCAAACGTGGAATCGAAACCGATACAAAGGCGCTTCCACTATTACGAAATACCGACGCCATCGGGTACAATAAAAAAGTGGCGCGACAGCTCGACCAATGCTCCGTTATCCGTGTCGCCGATGCGTGTCGCTGAAAGTGCATATCTATCATTCTGCACCTTATGCACTCTCGGTCTCGCTCCTCCCTTCCGATCCATCCGCTGCGGTTCGATCGCGGACCGTGCACGCATAACATGTGCCGTCGCGTAGCGTGAATAATAAGACGGCTATGCGCGAGTTATTACGCCTTTCCGGTGCTTATAGGTGTCCATTACGCGACGACAAAGGTGAACGAGTTTGCGGTCTTTTGTTGCCGTGTCTACGTACTCGGCTCCGCTTCCCACAAGGCGAATCGCTGAAATTTAGCGTTTCCGTTGGCGCAATGTTCTCCGCGGTCGGACATCTGCAAGGATCCTTCGTATACGGATACACTCGCGCTTTATAAAGTTTCGAATTCGACGCGGTCCGTGTTTTTTTGCTAGATAACATTACCTTGAAAAATCTCTCCTCTCGGAGCGAGACCGACGTTTTCAACTTTCACATTTGTTTTGTGTTACGCCAATATTACAATCTCAATCGCATGGCGATCTTTAATCTGCAAGACCCCATGATGCGCATGTATGTGTATTGCGTCCAAGGGCGTAGACGACTTGTGACATTTTTCCCCTGCTATTCATTACGGTCCACCATACGTAACGTCATTTGGCTCCCTCGCTTGGCCGCTGCGTGGAAGTCGACCGAGATGTCGATTACGGTAATTAAGCTTATCTATTTTATTGGATGACTAATCGACTCGTCCAATATTCATTCAATGTTGAGCACATATGCCAGTCAATAAGTGCAAATATATAACTTTCTTAAGAAACTTTTTACAATTATTTGCTACCTAAACAAAATTTTTCTTCAAGAATTATATATATATAAATTGTTCAAGTTTTATGAGTATTACAAAGACCATGGTAAAAAAATTATTCGTCTACTAACGAAATTTTTTAAAACCCCAGGAGCATTGCGTGTAGAAAACATTGTTGCAAGTAAAAAGAACAAAATTGGATTACGAGCGAGCTTCATTAGGTACCCAAATTGTTGTAGTAGCATGACGCATCAACTTTTTCCCGTCGTTGCAGCATCGTTTCGTGTTCATGTCTTTTTTTTTGCCCGCCATTCTCCCGTCCTCGAAGAATGTTCTTACCGACCCTTGACCTCCCGCTCGATCTTGCAATTAATCTGGAATTGGATAGGACACCCGCTCGCGCACCCCGTAGTCTTTTTGCCACTCCGTTTGAGTGTAACATTCGATGCTCTAAGTAAGGCATATCAAGGGACAAGAACGTAGTGTACTTTAGGAAGTGGAAGATAGACCAAGAGGACAGAATTGCTCCAATTTTCTCACAAAAGAGCACAGAGAATAAGGTACAATTTTCTCGGGCGAGATTATGTTTGCTGTGTGGCCAATACGTTGTGTTCTCTTATTAGTAAAAATGAAAAAGACGAGAGCTTATGGTGCTTTTTAAAGCTTTGATGTTATACTTTTAGATACATGTTAGATTAACGCTTCTCTAAAAGTATGAAGTGAATCAGAACTGAGAGAGTTTTCAGTTCATAGTATATTCTTCTAGTCTTTCATCGTACTCATTTAAATTTAAAGGCAAGTGTAGTCGAGGACAGAATACTTTCAAACGACGTAGGCAACCCTAACTTAGCCAAACTATAATACGCGGCGTCCTAAACGAGGCACATCGAAAGGACAAAGTCACGGAAAGAAAGAGAGACAAACTGAAAGAGAGAGAGAGAGAGAGAGAGAGAGAGAGAGAGAGAGACAGGGAGAGAAAGATGGAGAGAGAAAGAGAAGAAAGGAAGGGACAGACGAATAGTCCCAATTCTCTCATGGAAGCAGGGGGTGCTGAAGTTCATTCAAGTGAGAACACGGTGATCACACAGGACATTGAGCAACGCGACGCCGACTGCGTCAAATTATAACTTATTTTATGACTTTTTTGCATCGGCCATTTAACCTGGCCGGCGAGGGAAGGACGCAGGGGAAGTCGAGGGAAAGTCAGCAACGATCCCCGGCGAGAAATTCGGAAATGAAATCACACCCTAATAACTTCCACTTCTGGGATTCTCTCTCTATACGCGAATCGTCTTTGGGGAATTGGTCAGTGATCATTAGCATCGAAAAGTTCTCGTGTTGCATATTTTGATGGACAAATTATTGGCATCTAATAAAAGAATTCCGCGACAAAAGTTGAATTAATAAAAAATATGAACGCTTTAATTGCTGATGCTTTATTGGTTGAGTATTACTATAAATATTTTTCATTTTCTTTATAAATGGTAAATTATGGTAACAATAAAATGATAAATAAGAAAGTCTATACAAAATTTCAGATGTATTTCACGATTGTTGGCTCGCGTTAACCACCAATAAACAGTTAACGATAGTGACGCGAATTTCATTAAAAGGCAAAAAGAGAAAGTGTAAAAAATTAACAGCGGCCGGCACGTGAAACGGGCGAGCGATCGCGTGTTGATATGACACACGAAGCGAGCGAGAAAAGTGTGCCTTTTCGTCGCGCTTTTATTTCTCGTTAGTGTTGGCGCACGCATACGCTGTATGTTCGCGAGCAGTGCGAACGTATGTCAGAGAAGAGGATAGCGTAACGACCGGAATGGAATACTACCAATGCCCGACAAAAATTCCACAACTTTGCCGGACTTTACGTAAGAAGCTAACGCGACGGGGAATCGCATCGGGGACTTTCCGTCTTCAGTTACAGTCCTTATTTTATAGGTTTTAACTGTAGTCTTTAATATTGCCATGGTGAGGAATATCAATTTAGTTATTGCCTGAATTCTGCAGGAAAAGATATTCGTTGCTCCACTTAATCGCTTCTCGTGACATTTTATTACTTCGCATTAGATCGCAACATCTATAAATGCGTGTTTTGACATCGACGATGTGATACCCACGCGAGTTCACGTTTCTCTTGCTGATCTCTGAAATTCGAGTGTCGCGAAACAAGGCCCCACGCTGCGCCGCGCGCCGCGTTTTATGGCCTTTTCGTCGTAGAAACTAAACTTATTACGCCGCGGGGGTCGTACCGTATCGCCGCGTCCGCATCATTCACCCCCTACGTGCGCGAGGGGGCGGCTTTTTTATTAAATCACACATCTCGCGTGCTCGTCGCCGCCCGATTAATTTGCCGTGACGCTTTCTTTTGTGGCGCCGAGCCAAGCCGAGAGAGAAAGAGAGAAAGAGAGAAAGAGAGAGAGAGTGAGACGTGCACGGGCCATCCATATTTCATGCCGACGGAGAAGCATCCCCGCACGACGAGACCCTTTCTATTTTCACGTTCGCCCCGCGAGTGACGGATGTTACACGCGTTCGACGTAGACGGAAGCATCCGAGTCCGGAGACGTGCGTTTGAACCTAAACGTCGAGTGTCTGAGAATCTGTTACCACAAAGTGACAGTCGGAAAATATTTATATTAACTGCGGACGCCAAACTCTGTGGGACAACGGGTGTTCTATTTTCGTCCGTGAAAGATACCTTGATACGATATCAGAAAGACGTTTATTATCGACTCTCGAAAATATTATTAGAGATCTCAAAACAACATTGAGTTTAAATAAGATACCAATTTAATTGAGCGAGATATTTTTCTTCGAAATTGATTTTACACAAAAGAATAACAAAGGAATAATTTATATACACAGCAAATTGCGTCGAAGAGATGAAGAGAGAAGTGATTTTGTAGCAGTAAAGAAAAGTACGAATAAAACGACAATTTCAATTTATTACGGAAATTGAAATGTGTCTTTTGTGTGGTGTATAAATCCGCGCCAGAAATAATACTATTTGCTGATTCCGTTAAGTAATTATTTTTCTTTGCCCCGTCTATCGTTTATTGTATATCCGACAGTAACAGGGTGATTGTTGATCGTCTCGAACGTCTCGGCAAAGGGATAGAAGCGGGGGTGGCTCGGCGACGATAGCACAGAAGCGGAAGAGGGCGAAGGAATTCTAGAATCCTGCAAGGGACGGCTAATTCCACCGTGATCACATCTGATCGATGTCCCTCGCTTGCCCTCGTAGAAAAATTATTGTCCTTCGCGGTTCGTCAAACTTTTACACGATGTTTTTTGATAATGTTACGTATAGCGTCTAATTTTTCAAAAATAATATTCGTTCGTGAATTATTTGCTATTTATTAAAATATTTCTTTATATTATATATAGAAACGAAAATGTATCACGTGTCTGTTATATCAACATTCTTATTAAAGGATATACTGTATTAATGAATTATGTTGTCTATCTTAAAATTAAATTTTTTAGAATTGAAAGCCAGAGAATTTTCCCAAAATAATTTCTATTCACAGATTTGTTCAAATTTCTAACAAATATCAGGATAGGTCATGCGGGTAATAAAATCTCAGAGTAATAGAAAAAGTGTCAGAACTTTTGAATCCACCTTTGGATGATTCGAGTCTGTGGAATCGCGTCCCCGGCGCTTCGGACAAAATATCCCCGCCGTTCCCGCGCGAGCGGACAGTTTCGTCGTCGCTGTGCCCCAGCCAGCATGATTCTTTTATTTTAGTTTCGGTCTTGTTCCTGGACACGGGCGTACTCAATTTGACCCTCCATCTCCGCCGCCCTCCTAGCGTCTATTTTCACCCGTTTCATACGTGGTGGACGAAGCAAGAAGACGAAGAAAGAGAAATTGCGAAAGAGAGAGCTTTCGGAGTGTCTCGGTGGGGTCAGACAGAGGGTGGACAGAGAGACAGCTAGAGCACGAGCGAAGTAGGGAAAGTGGAAGAGTTACTACTCCAGGAGTGGACGAAGCGGTCGCATATGGCTAGCGATGGATTTGATACCCTCGCGCAAAATACAAAAAAAAAATGTGTGCCATCAGTGACGAAGATTTTTGACTTTTCTGGATGTGGAGTACCCCATCCAAGCGAGAGGAAGGGGAGAGATGATTTCAAAAGCACACAAGTTTTTTATCTTTTTTATTGAATGTATTGTAGCGTGCAACGTGGGCATCCTAATCAAATACTGTTTTTATTAAATCGCTTAAAATTTCTTAAAATTCATCAAAAATTAAAATATTTTTTTAATACTCCGAATTCTGAATGGGGAATTCCACACGGAAGCTTTGAGTATGAAAAGCTCCACGTGCCCTCCATAAGGAAGTCTCCATCTAGGTATGCCAATTTATAATGCGATAACTTTAAAAAAAATTTTTCGTCTTTTATCGATACGCAAATCTTGAGTCATGTTGCAATAAATATCGGTCGATTGTGTTTAAAAATTTTATAGAAAAAATATTTGTACAAATAATATCAAAGATTATTTATACACTGACAATAAGAAAAAAAATTGGTTAAAAAATCAAAATATTTAGTCCGACACATTCAGCTAAATATTGAGTTGGTTTCGTTAATTCTTGATTAAAAAATGTTAATGATTGATAAAAACAAACTATATTTTTTTTGTACAACTAAATAATTATTGAATGACCCCAATGTTTAGTTGAACATATCGGACTAAATATTTTAGTTTTTTAAAGAATTTTTTTCTCAGTATAGAGATAAGACTATATGACGAAATTATATGAAAATGCGATGAAAAGCCTCATAATAGTGATACAAAGTATGCAAGTTTTATGTGATTGATGAAGAATATCGGTTTTATTCCATCGCTACGCGCGATTCGTCCACCCCCATGCGGAAAACGTGGGATTGCAGAAGTTTGGTGTTCGTCCAAGAGATGACTATCCTAACTCCCTTCGGGCAGCTCCTCTTATCTTATCGCGCCGCTGATAGATAAGCACTCGCCGATAAAGCTCGGCGAAGAAATGACGGCGCGATTCGCGTGGATGCACCAGCCACTCCTTAATTAAGTTCAGACAGCCGTTTATTCGGTTTATTGTCTTGTTTGCCGTACCCTCAGGACGTTCCCTCCGTGATTACACGCGTCCGTGTCAGCGCATGCAGCGTCATCGCGAGAGAAAACGCGTTGTCGACGCTCGCGTATTCTTCGACAACACGCTTCTTAAGAAGCGGATTTATTTTCACGATTCTTATCAAGAGATTCAAGGTATTCGAAGAAGTCGATTTTAGCGAGGAAGACAATAACAATACTAAACCTGGCTGAAAAATTATCTTACATAAAAAAAAAGATAAATTTGCTAAATATTATACATAGAAATTTCAGTTCTATTTGTATTCGTTATTCAGTCATGCAATAATTTCTCATACGATTACTTGCTGAATAAATAAAAAAAAAATAAATGGATGTTATGCACATATAGGAGAAAATTGCTAGATGTACCGGTTGCCTAAAAATAGAATCTCTTATCAATATATTATATTTTTATTTAATATAAGCAATATTTAGTGACAAAAATGTGAAATAAATGAGAAATGCATATATTAAAAATAGACAAAATTTAAAATAGATTACATCTTGTTTTATGCGTGCTAATAATATTTAAAAAAACCAAGTACAATTAATGTTAATTTTTGATCGATGTAGCTAATTATAATGTAATCGTGCAATTTTTTATTGAATTATTTTTTATACTTTTTCAAAAGAAAATTCATTGAATAGAATATTTTACATTTATTGTTATAAGTTATTATAAAGATTAAATCCATATTTTTATAAAATCTGTCAAGTTTCTTGACTCGTACCACCACAAATTTTATTAAATAAAAATAATAGTAATGTAAGACTGCTAAGTGATAATAGTAAAATTAATCATTGATTTGAATAAAACATAAGTTAATTGCAAAAAGAAAAGTTTTATTTTGACGTCCTTACTTTTATTATCGTTATTTATCAATTATTAAAAATTCGATCTTTTTTAAATAAATTATTAATAAAATAAGTTTAAGTTAATGATTCCTTATATATTTTCAATTATTTCAAGACATAAGTTTGATACTTTCAGAGACGATACAATTCAGGAGATCCAGGTTAAGGCGACCGGTTGCCTAAATAGTATCTTTTGTTAACATATTGTAAAAAGGTTTGTAATAAACTAATTTGTTATTGAATATTGTAACAATAGGTTAACATGAAACAACAATTTCCAAGTTCATTTTGCGTACAAATTTTTTCTATAAATGGGAAATAAATAAATAAAAAATTAACTTTAGTGATTCGGCAATTTTCTCTTAAATACTAAGAATTTAATGTTAAAAATCAGAGTTTGCGTGGCGGACTCCCGGATTGATATCACGGTAGTTTTGTCGTCCGCGCTGACTGTGACGGATCTCTTCCACAAATTTGAGTTGGCGTTATAGCGAGGACAAATTATGCGCATTACGAAAAGTGTCCCCCCGAAAGAACAGCGCGAAGGGCGCGGCGGCGGGCACGGGGGATGAAACGTCGGCACGGGAGCCGCGCCGCGGATGAGAGATGGGCCCATTGTGCCATCGTAAATACAGGGAAGCGGCCCGTCCCGAAATAAGGGCATATTTCAGCTACTGTCCGGCAATCACCGCTGCTCCGTGGCTTCACGGTCGTGAAGCTACGAATATGGGCGCGGTAGCGAGAACGGCGAAAGAAGGGCAGAAGGCGAAGGGGGAGAGGGAAGAGATAGTAGAAAGGACGACGGGTCCGAGCGAAAAGGAGCGAGCGGGTGGATGCGAGCGGGGGATCTCGGGGAGGAAGAGACCCCATTTCGTATTCCTCAGGCATCCCTCTTGATCTCCCCGCATTTTTATTGCACTTGCCGCCGGTAAGAATATGTTTTATTTATATTTCATATTTTCTTTTCTTTCTCCCTCTTTCTCTTTTTCTATGCTGTGCTTCGTAATCCGCGGTCAGAAACGGACGCGGTCCACTGTTGTGGATTCACACGGGGGGGTGACCACGAAATATGAAGTCGAGATATACGGGATCCCCCGCGCGGAGAAGAAATCCGGACTCCGCTCGCCGTGTAGCTTTCCCTAGCGCCCCTATTTTCGAAGGGGTCGGGGGTTGCCTTTAGCAGGGTGAAAATATTTTGGCAACGTTTCCGCGAAGAGTATTTATGTTCGTCTCGGATCCATTCCTTCGCGTGGCTTTATTGAAATGCCGCATTAATGGAATTGCGTGCGTTGTCCTTGCAAATCCTTGTAAATAAGTTGTACTTTTTTTTTTGGATATACATATTTTGTGCTTCGTTGGTTTCGCGAAAGCAAATAAATTACGGGAAAGAAGAAAGAGAAAGTGCAACAAATAAGAAGATCAATAATTAATACAATCGATAATTCAATTTTTAAGGACGTAATTCGGTACGAAGAGGAAAAGAGATTGAGACGAGCGCGAGGAATACATTCAAGAGAGAATCGAACGATCTTGCTTTTAGCACCCAAATTTAATTCAGCGTCGTCTGATTGAGACGAAGGGTGTTACACGCAATTTGCCGCGTTTCGCCATAATAACTCGGCCGAACCCTTCGGCGTGTTTTATGGGTATCACACTGAGTATGCATAACTCATGGTCCAGCGAGTTCGCGTTCCGCGAACAAAGCGAACCTTTTTCGACTAAGAGTTCGTTGGGATAACAAAACGCGAGATTTCAGATGCGGTAATTTACGTTGTGACGATATATAATATAATGCACTTTACCGACTTACATTCACTTCGTTCACGTTCACGCATTGAGAAAAAAAAATCGAAACTGCGTTCAGCAGTAAAAACTTTAGCAATTGTTGTAAGACTCTTTAATATAATTCGTTAATACATTCAGGTAGGAACTAAGAACAAAAACCAACCACAGGTAATTATTTAGAATAGGGGCCTCACTCCAAATCTTCAAAAAAATATACTCATTCGACGCGTTTTCAATCAAAATGAAAGAATCTAGAAGAAAAACGTGACGGTCTGCTCCGCGAAGCGAATTATTAAGCGTTAAAGTTAGCGAGTTAGAGCTGTTAAGATATCTGCCATACTAAGGCCACAGTCCGATCCATGTTCAAAGCGCTATTCGCATCTATCTTTATTGTTCATTACTCATAAACAAGAATAGAATAAAGCCAATAGCGGTTTGAACGCGATTCGGATTGCGGCCTAAATGTATCGACATGGCGTAAAATGTATTTATATTACCCCTATTAAGCTAACCACCCCACCAACGTAAAATGAATTTTAAAATATTTTAAAATTAAGTGCTAATTAGATGTTAAAGTCTGAAATTAAATTCTCGACCCGTTTGGCAGAAAATTAAAAAAAACTGGGTGGGGCTGACTTAATATTAAGTTAGCCTCCCTCCAACAAAAAAATATTTATTATGTAAACGAATAAACAATACAATAGAAGAAAGTGCTAATTAAGTGTTTCAAGAAATACCGAAAATAAATCGAAAATATATATTACAAAATTTAAAAACCAGTCGCGCGGTTGATTTACAAGAGAGAAGTCATTTTTAAAAATTTGGTGCTCGTATAAATTTGGTACCAAAAAGTTCCTTTTTTAATATCATTGAAAGATATCAAGTCGCCGAATTAGGTGCTCGTTCCGTTTGGCAAGTGTTCAAACTTAAACATCGGTCGCACGGTTGACTGACAAGAAAGTCATCTTTAAAATCGAATACTAGCCAAACGGAACGAGCGTCTAATTCCGCAACTTGATATCTTTAAATGATATTAAAAAAGGAATTTTTTAGTATCAAATTTGCTCGAGCACCTAATTTTTTAAGATGACTCTTGTGAACCGCGCAACCAGTTTCTAAGTTCTGTAATAGGTATATATTTTCGATTTATTTTTATTATTTCTTGAAGCATAATGTACTAATACTACTGTATTTGTTTATTGGTTTACATAAAAAAATATTTTTTGTTTAAGGGAGGAGGGGGCTAGCTTAATGTTAAGTCAGCCCCAAAATTTTTTTTAAATTTTATGCCAAACGGTTCGAGTACCTAATTTCGGACTTTAGCACCTAAATTAGCACTTAATTTTAAAATATTTTAAAATTGATGTTGCGCTATTTTTCATTTGTTAGAAATAAAATTTTATCTCGTGGTAAAATAAAGATTTATTTCACTGAAATAAATTTATATCTGAAATAAATTTTGAAATGTCTTTCTTTCAGTGTGGAACGTGAGAAAAGTGTCTCGAGGCATCTCGCGTTAACGGCGGAGAAAATATCCTCGCCGAGGATGCTGCGTCTCCTCAGTGAATGTCCGTCATCCCACGCCGGCGAGACAGTTAAGATCTCCATCGTAACCGTGTGAAAGTGCAAGAAGCCGGTGGAACTGTTTGGTACGGCACGTGAGTTGAAAGTGAGGTACGAGCAAGCAATTTCATATGTCTGGCGCGCATACGTGACGGGGCCCTCTGATACGCGGTTCACGCTCCCGATACGCGGCGCGCGGTCCCCGCGCACAAGCC
>QKQZ01054812.1:0-24293 GCA_003595255.1 Solenopsis fugax | reverse complement strand
AAACGAAACGTGTGTGTGTGTGTGTGTATATATATATATATGTTTCGTTTTAGTCACAATTATGACATAGTATGTGAGTTTTATTTATTCAGTTCTATTGTCATCTGTGTTCTCTTTAATGTTTCGCAATGTTTCTCATATGTACATATAATGAGCATATGTACATTAATTTTTGTAGGCGTGTTGTATTCAGATATATATTATATTTGTGTATTCATTGCAAATTTTTCATTTTTCATGAAAATCAAAAGCAATGAATATATCGGAGATTTGTACATAAAGTATACGATCACAATTCTGTACTCACAATTTCCAATATGAAGGTTTTCAATATGTTAAAAAATAAATGTAAAAAAAGGTAGAAGGTCTTTAAGCAATATATCCGCGTTATCATATTCATTCAATTAATGATTTATAGATTTCATAGCATGGAATCTCATTGAAAAAAAAACACGCAGAGTCATGAAAAGACTAATATTGCTAACTTTAAGTCTCCGAAGAATATTTTAATCTTATAAGCCATTAAAGAGGGAAAAAAGTATAATTAAGAATCATGCAGTATAATATCCTAATTATAAGAACTTTTTCGTTTCCCTAATAATAATTTTATATTCATAAATTTACTATGTAATATATAATCATTATGAAAAGAATGATGTAAATGTATGTATCCATTTATAGTTTATAAGTGTATGAAACAACTATAACGTTTCACGCTTTTCCAAAGTTGATAATTCAAGATTTTTGTAATTTAAATATTCTGTTTCTTGCGATTTTGTTTGGCACCAATGTTACGCATTGCACGCAATTACAGTCTTTATGTGTGTACATTACATAAGATTTCATTATGAAGAAGTCCGTTTTAACGTGTTGTTTTAACATAGGCTACGGTCCACTTGACGTTAGAAAAGCATCGAAACATTCAATGATTGGTCAACTCGTAAAATTCTTTGTTTCGATTAGTCAATCAAACGCTTTCAAGTATTTGTAGCGTCAAGTAGATTGCAACCATAATGTAATCCTCATATAGACAGTTTATTACTTGTTATCTTTCACGTGCAATTATATGAAAGACATTTATCTTGTTTCCACATATAAATACTCAATATCACTGTATAATAAATTAATAAAGATTACATATTAATCTTTTACAAAAGTACAACAGACGTTTCCACACCTCATCTTAGTCTTTACATTTTCAGGCAGATGAAACTTTGTTAAATACTCTTAAAATATTATTCTATTGTGTAATATACATGGAATTTAAAAAACTTGCCTCTTGATAAAGCTCTTCAACGTATACATTACAAGTATAATTTAATGAGTTCATCACTAACGGCTGATGGTGTTAGAATTCCCAAGTCGGTAAACAACAGGCTGATATAATGAGGTGGAGTATAATCTACCAAGGGATGCTCCTTCTTCAAATTCTTGTTTAGAGTACTGGATGTATACTATAACAAACAATAATGATGCGTTTTACAGGCATACGAAAAATATTTCTGTGAGTTGTTCCTGCGTAAGAGTTACAATTTATTTGAAATAAGTAATAAAAATATAATTCACCTTAAATTCGTTAGGTAAATCTATTTGATTCAAAGGATAGATTCTCGCAAATTTAAAGCTTTCCGTCAATACATAAAATGGTTTCTTCATCTCTTTCGCGCATATAGCCATTGTATATGTACCAATCTGTAAAAGAGAATTGAAGGAAACACTTTTATATACAAATTATAAGAATTATATATCACCATCGATCATCTTGTACCTTATTGATCACACCGCCGCTTTCTGCGACACCTTCCGCTCCAACCATCACCATATCCACATGCTCCATCACGTATCCCACTGCGGAATCCAGTATCACTGTACATGATATTCCTAATTTTGTTAAACTCTGGCACATCTCTTCTCTGTTCGTAAGAGGAAGACAAAGAAATTAAAACTTATAATCACAGAAATCAAAAGATGCTTATTTTATAGGATAAATTAATATTTTTAAAAATTAAGTTAAAATGACTTATAAAATTAGTTATGTTAAAAGTTGCATGAACAAAAAACTAAGCCCTAATATTTTAATTCAAGATTTTCAGATTACACACCCATTGTTGTCAGGTGACGTTGACGTAACATAAACAAAAAATATTTTCTTACTTTCAGCAGCTTCTTTCATTGCCTGCAGCACTACTCTTGATTTCGAATGAGTGAGTATGGTCTGATAAAAATGACAGTGAAAGTAAAAAAATAACACTGATATTTCAAAAATACTTTTTGTATGTCTGTTCTTACCGAGCTGTCAGTAATAAAGTGTGCTGCTACCTTTGCTACTTTTCCTCGCGCTGCTACTAACTTGTTATAGAATACCTTGCCTCTTTCCAGCATGATCCCTTTGCACTCTGCGATTGACTAATTAAAAGTTCACACATATTGTGTCAACATATTGTCATCTCAGCATAAAATTAAAAAAAAATTGAATTTATTCTCAAAGTTGTAAAATGAAATCTAAGCTTAGTACCCTTATTCTCAAGGATGTAAAATATAAAATCTAAAGTTTAGTATTCTCATATGCTTTTAATTATTCTTACGGATGTATCCAATGTCGCTAATGTAATAAAACGAAGGAATAATTCGCTTCCCGAGGCAATCGCGGTGACTGGAGTTTCTGTGGAACGCATAGCATCGATAGCATCTTGTAAACAAAGCCGGAGCTCTTGGACTGTCTCTGCTACAAAAGCGAAAAGAACACATGAGGGATTACTCTACACAAACATTATACTCTACTACTTTATTGTAATATCCAAGTAATTCAGTAGTGTGTATATACATATTGTGTGTATTGGCAATATTTACATTTGGAATGTTTCAATACTTTTAGTAAGGTGCGAATGGCAGCCATGCCGGCAGAAACATCCTTCTCATTTTTAATAATGCTGATGAAGTACTGACATATTTCTGCAAAAGTTCGTTGATCATTTTAGATTCTCATTTGATAAAATTTTCTCCACGTGATATGGTTATATCGCCAATACGATATAAACATTTCTTGATCTTACCTTCTTTGTCCATTATAACCTGTTGTTAACAACTGGTCGTGCCGATAATTAACAGATGCGCATCTACTTTAAATTAACATTAATATTGCATAAGACAAGTAGAACAACACGTGTCAACAGCTTCGAGCGTTGAAGTTAGTTGAAGTTGATCCACACAAAATCAAATCGCATTGCCTAGTGATGGAAGGGTTTGTTTCGATATCCAATTTTTGAATTTTCTTCATCCAATACGAAGTCGTGATTTTCAGGAATTTTGCCGTCGATATTTTTATCTCTAGAAAACAGATCTTTCTATTGGAGGGTGTCGACTGCGACGTAAATCCATCCTAACCTAACCTAACCTAAAAATGGATGGACCTTTTTATTTTAAGAAATCTCTGATACGATGATTTCTCTGAATATCGCATAAATCAATACTGTAATTTTTCCAAGAAGAAATAAAAGCTTTTTTATTTATTTTACTTGTAAAATATCGCTTTGTAGCGAAAAATTTGGATAGACAGAAGTTCATCTCCAACAGATGTCTTCATAGTCACTCCGGTTTCCTCAATTTAAACTTAACCGCATTACAAAATGATTCATAGAATCGATATTTTAATCTCATTAAAATTAGTTTGTTAAAAGAGTTAGAACGCTCATTGTTTCTTGTAATACAATCTCTAATTAGAAACGACACGATGGAGGAAAAGGCGGACCGTTTCAAAGGAATTATTGGCGCCAATGATGTCGATGTGGAGTCAAAGGTAGGTTAACATTTGCTTAGAACGTTTCCAATATTTTGATCTGTCCTGTAATTTTATGTGAAATTCATATGCACTTAGGCGATGCTAAAGAGAGAACTGCAGATGAAGTCAGAAGCGCTCGTGCTTTTGAGTCAAAAGATGGAGCAGTGTAGGACACAGCGAGATCAGTTCAAGTTGATGGCCGAGCAAATTCAAGAAAGATTTCTGCATTTAAAGAAGCAGATGTGTGATATGAAGGAACTGAACAGGTATAATTCAGGCCTACTGTACGATGGCATTACTTCGAGATTGTGTTTCATGATTCTTTTATTAACTTGGGCAATAAATATTCTTGTTACAGTCTGGACGACGATTTTAGAACTTTGGATTTATTAACAGAAGTACGAGAGCAAAACAAGTGTCTCAGACTGCAGGTTGATACGTTAAGACAGAAGCTGACAGACGCCGAGGGTGATATCAAGGTGTTACGTATGAATAACAATCGTATGCCAATTGAACAGCAAGAGACTCAGTTGGCACCAGCCATGCACCAAAGAGAAGAGATGATAGAACAGTTAGAGAAGCTAAACTTAAAGGTAAGCATAAAGAGATAAGATTAATATCATAGAAATTACAGTGACACATAATTTTTCGTATATTATCAATTTATCTTATTGAATTGATTATATTTTATCAAGATATTATTTTATGAGATTACCTTCTTCGATAGTGTTCACAGTTACAAACGGATCTACAAACAGTATTGGATGAGAAACATGAGCTGGAGGTGGAAAGGGATGCCTTCAAATGTAAAGCACATCGTTTAAATCATGAACTGTCTAAGGCTTTGAATGCTACCAAACCAGTTGATTTGGATGCTCTTATCAATGAAAATAGGTAATTAGTAATGTGTAATTGTAGTCTTTAGATAAATAATTGATTATTTATTTATACATGCAAATGTTTTAGATATTTGCAAGAAAGACTGCAGCAATTGCTCGAGGAGAAGGAACTCACGCGTCAATCTCTGTCAAAATATAAGGTAGATTAATAGTGGATTTAAAAAATAATTATGTGTTCCTTTAATTTCTATTTTTTATATTAGACAATTTTTTCTAGAGCATGTTGGACAGTAAAAGGGCCAAAGGAGCTATCAAGCTGGGAGCAAACTCTGCAGCTGGGACAGTGATGACTCACAAACAAGGTAAATTATATACGTACACACATAAAGATTTATTTGTTATTAAATTTTTTTTATATGGAGAAATATATCTTTTTCTTTTCTTTTTTAGTCGAACAGCTTCTTCAAGAAAGTTCTTATATACCGCCTCAGAAATCTGCTGCCGCTGTTACCGATCTGCGATGCCTTTGCACTGCCTTGTTGGAGGCTTTAAATGACAAAACTTTAGCTTTGGCGCATCAGAAGAAAGCGAACAAGTAAATATCTCAATAGTAGTTGTATTTATATATTTGTGTTTTAATGGATTATAATTTGTATACACATTGTTCTCAGGATATTAGCATTGAGAATTTGTGAATTGGACAGTGCTGTGCAGTCACCAACCACGAGGCTCTTGGAGGGATACACGAGCGCCAATGTCGATTTAAGATGTATGTATAACCAGAGAATCATCGCGTTAACATATTATTTTTACAGCAGATTCATTATATCACATTTGTTTTTTTACAGGTGATAGCGATTTCAACGATTTAAATCATACAACTAACGGTAATGTAGATAATATCGAGGAAACTAATATCGTAACGAATGAGAACAATATACAATGTAGCTCTTCGCCCGAAAGTCAAGTTATGCAACAATTGCAGTCGATACAAATGAGTCTTCCGAAAAACTTAGGAGTATTGGTCCAAAAAGCATTAAATAATTTGAAAGATAATGATAAACAGAAGATTTGAAACTAAAAATATATGTTACAAAGAATATATATGTACGTGCCTAAGTACACATATAATGTGTATATCGAAAGTGAGTTTAGTAGACGATGACTCATACAGCACACAAATGTTGAATCAATCAACGTTGAAAAGATGTAGAAAAGTAATATTTGTTTAAATAAAACGAATAAAATTAGTTTTTAAATTATCCGAAAAACAGATAATTTAAATTTAAAAAAATAATATTGATTTTTATTTAAAATTGTTCTTCTACCTTTCTAAAATGTATTATACATATCTAAAAAGATAATAATTTCTTCAAAAGAAAAGTTAATATAGATTCAATGTTGAGGAAATATTTTCAATATTACTACGTCTTAGCAACGTTCTTTTAAGGTTTTGTGCTGTATGGATGAAGTACTCTAAATGGACACTGGGCAGTACGTTAATTCTTAAAGAAAGTCTAGTCATAAATTATATTTGTTTATCAATAACTCGCAAATTCCATTAATTAATTAATTAATTAATTAATTGACTTATCATTTAAGCTAGCAGTGCAAAGTGCTAGTCAATATTTCTATCAAATCAGTATTTAATATACAATAACCAGAAAGTTAAGATAAAGATGATCTTATCAAATAATGAAAGACGTTTTATTATGCAACGTTGTAACAATTAATTTGGCATATCATTTATGTATAGCACGTAGTTACAGCACCATAATATGTAGGTTGACAGTAGAACGATCGTACCAAGTAACG
Organism: Solenopsis fugax; assembly: GCA_003595255.1. NCBI lineage: Eukaryota > Metazoa > Arthropoda > Insecta > Hymenoptera > Formicidae > Solenopsis > Solenopsis fugax. The sequence continues at coordinate 17,861 of QKQZ01054812.1, read as the reverse complement.
ACGTTCTCGCAAATATTTTTGGTGCAGGACATTGTTCAGCTCATTTAACCACGAGTCAAATTGCGAGTTAGATCTATCCGTGAGTGTTATCGATGGTCCCACCGATCTTTTTAGTTGACGATAAGGGGCATTTTCCCTATGTGGATATGTATATATTGTTATTTCTAAATATAGAATTATATTCCAATCATATTATATTTGCATTAATATACGTCATTATTAATTTTGCTTGTTTCAGTTTCGTATTCTGCTTTTTCCAGGCCTGATCATTAATGACGCATCTCTCGTCGATTTGTTTCTGCAGAGTTTCTATATTTGTTTGTTGACTCATTTCTAACTGTCTAGCGGACAATTTCCTTCTATGTTGAATTTCTTTTTCCTTTATTAGCTGCACGTATATCTGAAGAAGATGCGTTAGAGATAATTTATTAATATATCTAAATTAACAATGAATAATTTTTTATAAAAATCGAAGTATATCCACTTCTTGAAAAGCTTTTTTATGTTCGATGTCCGATTTCTTCTGTAAATTTTGTCTTTTTTCTTCTGCTTCTTTTAGCAATTTTTTTGACATCAGGTTTTTCTCCTTCTTCCAAGATTCGAAGGATATTTTTTTCCTCACTTGCTTGCTTAATTTTCTGAGTAACAAATTTCTTTCTGTGTATTTGTAAATTTATAATCGTATCAAAATTAAAGATTTCTGTTACGTATATATAATAACCCTTTATTTTGATTTATATTTTGAGTAGCATTGCTTTCCAGCTTATTAATTTTTTTTCTATGCGCTAGATGATTCCAGTCTTCGATTGTTCCTAGACTGGACGTATTATTATAATTATTAATACAGTTTTTATCTTCAGAAATTTCACAAAATCTTTCGTTGTATTTGGTACATATATTTGCCTACGAATATAAAGAGAAATTCCTTATGTATTAAGCAAAATGATTTTATTTTTTTAATATATAGAAATATTATAATTGACAGATTACTACAATAGAGAGTGGATAAAAATAAAATCTACTTCAATTGATTTGTTGCACATAATAGGTACAACTCGTGCGCCAGACTTGTCATGTTCAATTATTTTGGTATCTGAATGTTGATTCAAATATTTCATTTCGTTTGAAGTTCCTGGTGAAAAAAATTCTCATAACTTATAATATTTTTAAGAATTTTTAATATTTTAAATTTATAAAGATTTCTGAAAAAGTACTTTAAACTTCTTCAGATTTTGTTTTTTTCGGAAATTTTAGAATATTTCAGAATTCGTGTATAAAGAATACTGTAAAAGATGTAGACTTTTTCAGCATTTTTGAAAAGTATTTCAATTCGTATTAAAAATTCTGAAAAATTTTCTAAACAGTTATAAAATTATACAGAAATGAATTATGAAAAATTCTGAAAATAATATAAAAATTCTGAAAAATTATATGAAGAATTTTAAGAAAAATTTTCACCAGGAGTATCTATTGAGTTGTCCCTGTCCGATATGTTTCTTGTTAAATCGCTTAAAGAATACGTCTCCTGCGAACGTATCATTTTTATTCATTTTCCACATTCGCATTTACAGTTTTTTAACAAAAAGATCAAACCTGATTTATCTTTCGAATATCTTTTACATTTTCCGTTTTACTTGTCGCATCTCCCAAGTCCATTTTTTTGAAGTACCATTCTTCATAAATGGCTCGGTGCAACTTCGCTATTTGATCTAATTAATAATATAATAATTTAACTAATAATATAATGTATTATAAGAGATGTAGGTATAACTAACCGGAATCCTCGAGCGCTGCTTTAACCATTTGTTTTACGATATTTCCTAAATTTTCGACTGAAACACTTTTTACTTTCATTTTGATAAGAGAGATTACAGCAATACTTTTAATTTAAACATAATATTGTGCTTAATATTTTTTCTAAGAATTTTTGATACATAAATTACTGCGAATTTAAATTTTTAACGTCATATTAATTTGACACTTGGGATGCTGCGATTGCTGCATACATTCTTCATATGTTCCGTAAAATAGCATACATTATGTTTATTTTATTTTTATCAATTTTTTTATCAAGGTAATAATAGATCTATTCTTTTTAGTTGAATATATAATGGATTTTTAATTTTGCTAAAAAGGTTATTTTCTGCATTTAATGTAAAACAGATATTTTAATGCGAATTCAATGAAAATATAATGAAATTTGAACGAAAAATTATATACTTTATATTGACAAATTAATGATATTTTATTGAAACTAATAAATTTTTGATAAAATTTTGATGAAGCCACTAGACAAAATATCCTAAAATAAATATAAAATTCAATAAAATGTAATCGAAATTTCATTAAAATTTTTCTACCAGTGAATGAACTTATAAATTATTCTGTTTTACCATTTTTTTAAGTATTTATATACATGAGGAAGGAGGAGTGTGAGAGAAAGAGGAATATATTTAAAAAATATGTGTAATGATGTATTGGTTCTCACCAAAAGACATGTATAATGATAATAATTTATTTATAAGTTTATATATATTCAATGAATATACATACGACATTCTTGTGTTTCCACAAAAACATAGATGCCATAGATATATTTCTATGCTTACTTAGGGAATATAACTGTACATTTATAAATGCAATAAAATATAAAAAATAATGAAACAAATATTTGGTGCATGTTACATCCTTTTGACATTTCCTAAAATTGTAAACAATTCATAATCTAATGAAGGAGTGTATTTATACATGAGATGTGTTATTTGACATATTTTCAAAATTATGAAAGATAAAAAATACATTGTACATGCAAATCCGTAGATATCGAAGTATATCTTGGCAAAATTGATATAGAACGCCGAATCAAATTTTTTCAAGTACTTTTTTAAAATAAATCTACAAAAAATAAATTAATTAAGAAGAAAAATCACATATATTGATTCTTAATTTTGAGAATTTAGTATTCAACTTCACAGAAATGAATACATATTTTAATTTCCTTATTTCTTACAAAAAATATGTGATATTGAAAATCAACTTTATAGGGAATACATTATCAGTTTCTTTTTTTCTATCAACAGAAAGTGTCAGTCTGTATTTATTTATATGTTATTTTTCAGGAGAACATATGCAAGTACAATCTCGTCGCATGGCTCCGTTATCATTTCATGTTACTTTTAACCCAGTCCACGTATTCGGAGACACGCGTGTACACGCCAGGATACCCGGGTTCGCCGCACTTATTGCCGAATGAAACGATGCCGATCTGCGTCCATCGACCCTCGACTTTCAGCATCAGCGGCCCACCCGAATCACCTTGACATGCGTCCTTGCCGCCCTGGCTATAACCAGCGCACAAAAAGTTGCTGGTGATCGGTTGTAAGTAAGCCGCGTTACAGTCCTCGTTTCTCCACACTGGTAGGACCGCTTGCCGTTGTACGGTACTCTCCTTTCCGCCTGTTATACCATATTACCATTACGACATTTATTACAATTAAGAATATATTAAGAATAGACGTCCATACAGCACAGAATATTGAAAGAACATTATTGGGACGTAGCAATGTTGAATGTTAAAGAATGAATGTTTTTTTAATGTTGAATCTATATATTGAGTTTTCTTCCTTAATTGTTAATGTTGCTACAACATTGAAACAACATTGGACAAATTATTATCTATTGAAAAGTGAAATAATACATGTACATGTTTTATTAAATAAAACATAAATTAAACAGACAGAATTAAAAAAAAAATATGTAGTGTTTATCAAGTAACAAGTTGTCTTCAGTTTGATATCAATGGATTTTTCAAATTATGTTACATTAACATTTGCAATGTTGTAATTCAACGTTTCTGAAATATTGATTCAATATTTATGTGCTATATGGGATAAACATCGAAACAAGTTTATCAAATTTAAGATTATAAATTTAAATTCAAATTTAAAATTGAAAATTTAGCTTTACGAAATAAATTCTTAACTAATTTTGCAAGATGCGTTATCTTATAAAAGACGAAAAACTGTTTGAACATATCAAATCTTAATTTCTATTTAATTATTGATTTTTTTAAATTAGCGATTTTTATTCATTTTAATAATTGATTAATTAGTCGTGATTATGCTTATCATTAATTTTTAGTCTATTATTTTATTTAAGTGACTTAATCGATTAATTGTACAAAATTGTCGTTTGAATTTCGAATCATGATTATATATTTGTTAAATAGTCGATTACTTTAACAATTTAGTTAACAAATTAATCGATTAATGTTCACTACTGTTCAAGACATAGTGTCACTTCGATTAACTATAATCGACGATTAGCTCAATCGCTCATGTAAGCAAACTGACGTTATTTATCATTAAAATAAAAAATTTTTATCAAAAATTACATCAAAATGACAACAAATAATCAGCTTGATCAATCAGTTTGGTCGATTGAATTAATTATCGATTACAGTCGATCAAAGTGAGCCTTAAACACGGGGAGATGCTAATTACCGTAATAAGTGGTGCCCCAGCCGACCACCGTTGGTCTGGTACCGGCGAACGGATACCCGCGATACCGCGTCTGTGGCAAGCAAATGGGTATCACGTATGGCGACCTTCTTACAGGTCTGACGAGCTCGAGGACAGCGATGTCGTTGTAAAAACCGACTCGCGAGAATTTCGGATGCGCGTGAATCTCCTTCACTGCGTAAGTCTCTGGCGACGAGGGCTCGTCGTCCCTCTCTAGATCGATGTCGCCAAGACGCACGGTGAACTGACGGGCAGCGAAGCTGCAATCAGAGAGATTTTATATTACTCAGATGCGAAAAAATATTTACATAAAATACATATTTTGTTATCCTTTAATTTTAATGATTACAAATGTTCCTTCAGTTGAAATAACAAAAAGAAGTTCCTCACACAATTTCAACTGAAGGAAGTTTTAGAATCCTGAGGTGGAAAGATAAGGATTCGAGTGAGATATGCTTTTCTATTATATATTTCTGTTTAGAGAGAAATGGGAGTTTGTGTGGATCAGATGCTGATGGAAGGTTGCTTACGGTCGCTGTCGCTGATCTCGGGTGCAATGGGCAGCGGTGAGAATATGGCGTGGACCTATTAACGATCCTCCACACCAGAACTCCGTTCGTCGGGAGCCGTGAAGGAAAATTGCCGCCATCCAGGGCCACCTCCCGGGTAGTGCTTCTTCGCCCCCGACCACTCGGTATTTACCCGCATTTCTCACTCCACACTCTGGACAGATATTATTTGTTTCAGAGCAGACCCTTTCAAATTTTATCACTACATCAATCAATAAACAAATTAAAATAACTTAATATACATTTTATATAATTACATTTTTCATATAAGAAATGATTTTAATTAAATCTGTATGAAAATTAGATCTAAAAATTATCAATCAATTTACTATTTATTATTTTGGAGTTTATTTTAATATATATAAATTCTTAAATAATTTGTTGTTGATTGTTTAGCGACTGATGTAGTGATTCCACTTATTTTCATTGAACAATAAATACAATTATTTATAACGATTTATAGAATATCATCAGATAAAAGATTTCTTTTAATCTTTTGTAATACTTTAAAGGTAAAAAAGAACGTTTACAAAATGTATATTGAAAAGTACCCTCGTCATCTTGAATGAAATTGTTATCAATCGTCGTTATTGCTTCGAAGTTCGTATTGTTGATCAACGATTCTGGCGTTGGAACAGCATGCGTCGTGGGTCTCGTCGTCGAGGATGTTACCGGGTATAGCGGTATAGGTCGTGGTGTGGGAGCTTTTGTAGGTCGAATTGTCGGTCGTCCAATTTCGATCCCGGAGGACGTGGTGCTGCAACATTCATTCACGTAAGTCTTTTTCACACGATAATGATATTTTTACAAAATTCTCTTAACAATGTATCACATTTCAAGGTATTATATTAAAACTTTATAAATTTCATAGATTATTCCACTGCTGTTAGAGTAGTGTATAAAATTTGTGCATAATTCTTTTTGGGTTTAAAAGTTATTTAATTCTTGCTTACTTACCTAAAATCTCGTTTTATAGTACATATTTACAAATTTGAAAGTATTACGAATTAAATCAAATTTTTTACATACACTAATAAAACTTTAATAAATATTTGTGCACAAGTTTATTTGGGTCCACTTACTCGTTTAAAAGTTATTTTCTTAAAATTATAGCAAAAAGTTTATTTTAACGATAATAATTCTTAATATTTTCTATTATAAAATTAATGTTTCGCTAAACACAGATTAACTTCAACAAGTGATTAATCACCGGTAAATGACTGTTTAAAGAAAAGATACCTGTACGCGAGATGGACGACCAGGAAATAATGCGAATTTATAAGGAACTTACATAGGAATGGAGGGATTGCTGATTTTGTCCACCGGGCAGCAAACCCCTGGCACAATCAGGCTCTTGAAGCAGAACGAGAGCCTCAGCTTGTTGAGGTCAAGCAGCAATTGTGGACAGTTGCTGAGATCCTGGCACTTTCCGGGTCCACCTCCGGCCGTTGTGCACGCGGACAGAGTGGACTCCTTGTCCCTATTCACGAGCTCCTCCGTGGGCTGTTGCTGCTGGACCGATGGTGCTTGTGTGGAGGACGCAATTTGTCTCAGTGGCAACGCAACGCCGCGCACCAAGGGCGCTATGCTATCCGTCACGTTGCGGCCTGGAAAGAGATTGAAGAAATTCCTATCCGAAGGAGCGTAATCGAATCGTATGTAAAATGGAATCGCTTAGCTCTATATTTAAATGGTAAGTAATAAAAATAAATAAGATGTAACATTATTAATTTACTAATTTAATATAATAATTTTATTTATTTATTTAATATAATTTTACTTAGTTTACCAATGTAACGTATTGATCTTTTTCTATTACCCAAAATATTTTTGGAAATTGTGTACAACGCCGAGGGCAGCTCCTTCGACGGATAATCCGAGATCTCGACGCCCCTCGTCATATTTACAAGATAGTTGCCCACGGTGTTCAAGGCGCCCAGGGTTTCGCTGATGGTCGCCAAAGGGTCACTCTGCTCTTGCTCTACCTTCACCAGCTGCGTGTACGGGCGCACTTGGGTGTCTCTGCGGGCATACACCGGCCTGTCCGATCTGCTTGGTCCAGCATCCCAGGAGTGTAGCCACCCTCTCGTCGGCAAGTTTCTGTATCTGTATGCTGCGCGATTTTTATCTCATATGAGTCGAATTATTATAATACAAAAATACGTAATAACAAAAAAATACAGGAACGTTTCTACTGGGACGAAAGGTACTTACGATAAGTGCGGTAATGCACGACTTCTTCGGTATACGAGATGGAACCGGCAAATAGACTCCATATTATGCACAGGCCTGTGAAATAAGTCAATTATTATTAAATACATAATTATATTTAATCAGTATAAAATTAACATTAATTTATTTAAATTATAATAATTTAAATTATATATAATTAAATAAGCATTAATAAATATTCTCCATTATACACACCGTGCTCGATATCAATGAATTAAATAATACAAGTTGTGAAATTGTTTCATAAACTTGTCAATGTTAAACTTGTAATTTTCGCATAAGTCGATATCACCAATTTTTCGTTTGTATCATTTTTTAATTATTTTTCAATAATTTTAGTTGATTGAAATTAAATATAGTTTAGTGATTAGTTTTATAAATTGTTTAAGTAAATAACTTTAACAATTAAGTTATCGATTTTTCCCGCAGAAACGCGAAAATAATTATGTTTATTCGTGATAATTACGAAATCAAGTCGTAGACGTCTGTCGAAAATATCGTAACATACGCATCGTCCATAATAAGGAGTCGCGTTTCGCATTGCGTAATGTGAAAACGTATGCTGGGGCACTCTTGGACTTTCCCATCTTCTTAGAATTTGTCGAAATTTCACGGATGTGACGCACGGCATCTGCGTCATTCGGTCCTCGAGATAAAACGTGCAAGAGGAAATGCGCGCGCACGAATTCGTTACTTTCTCTCTAAACTGAAAAAACATATAATTTCAAAAATACGCGTCTAGCACATGATAACGCGAGTTTGTTTTTATTATTATAAAAAAATACGAACACGCTTAAACATTAGATTAAAGGTGAGTGATTATTGATGGACGGGAGAAATTTTGGCGACTAGTGCCGAGATCTTCACATCTACTTAATACTGTAATTACTAACGAAACGCTCGATTAAAGTTTACTCAGTTCGTTCAAAACATAATTCCATTTCCTTACAGAGATGTAATATCTTTTTCTAAGAGAAAATTCTCTTCATGTAGGATGGTATTAATGATCATAGAATGTCCATAAACATATCTCACATAGTGAGATATGTTAAATATTAATTCTACTATTAAGAAAAGCGATTACTCACTATGTGAGATATGTTAAATATTAATTCTACTATTAAGAAAAGCGATTACTCAACGATTTATTCATTTTCTTTCAAGTAACAATTATTTCTAACAAAAAACATTTTTTTTTAAATAATAGTCTTAAAATATACTCATCGCAAATTTTAGAAATTTTAATTTTTTTTACCAACATAAGACAATCTATACAATATATTTTACACATATCATATTATTGTTCAAGTCCACAAGATTTTTTGTCTATTTTATGTCTTCTTAAATTCGATTAATCTTCAAATTACTATATCCTAGGCGAAATTAAGTCTAGCATATTAAGCGTCGAATCACCCAGAATCGCATTTAAACGAAAAGGAGATGTGGAGAATACTTCTAAATGACCCTGAGAGATCATCGTCGAACCAAATCCTCCGGATTTAGTTCCGGTTTTTTAAAACTCAATTTACCAATCGTGACACGAAAAGAGAATTTCGAGAGTTATCCTCTAATCGACCACAGCAATAAAAAGCCGGATCCCTCTCACTCGAGAAAAGGGAAAAAAAATAAAGAGAAGAAAATAAGAGAAAAGAAGGCAAATGTAAAAGACGCTGGCTGTTACAACTGAGAAAAATGTTGTTAATTTGATTAAATTTTATAATTTTATTAAATTTCTTCAGTTTAAGTATATTTATACATTTAAGATAAATATATGTATTATATAAATACTTGAAGAGAAAAATGTAATCAAGTTGAAAAATTTAGTAAAGTTAATAATTTTTTTTTTTCTCAGAGTAGAGACCCGAAGGAATGGAGATCGGTCTTGGGTCACAATCGCGTGACCCAAATGTAAAAGAAGTCTTTTTGGAGATGAATGCTAAGAAGACACGCAGGTTCCGGGATCGGGAGATGGCGGAGTACCACCGGTTCTTGTGTACAATTACAAAATTACGTATCCTGACTGGACGCATGGAAGCGAGATTTTTTGGAACTGGTTACGGTGGCACTACGCACGTTGGGCTTCTCTCATCGACGGTGAAAGTTGCCCGGCGTGAAAGTGTGCCTTTCTTCTTCCGTTCACTGATTCATGTCGCCCGATACATCGAGGAGAGAGATACGGCGATGAGGACAATTATTTATCCCTCAGCAATTCGCGAGGAACGATAAGAATGCTCTGGGCCGAGGAAACCCCGCGAGTAAACGCGGGCCATTCCCTGGACATGAAATTTTCACTTTGTTCGTCCTATCAACGAATGAAATCGATGACGTTTCATAATATTTGCTTTCACTCGTCTCTCGGAGATCAGAAAATCCAGAGAGGAGTGCAGAGCTGATTGTACACAGAACAGCAACAAACATTAATATCAAATTAAAACTAATATAATCTATTTAACAACTTTTTTCTTGAAAAATTCAGAAATTTTTGCTTATATATGAAACAAAGATTATCTTGCATGTATATATAATTTGTTTTTTTAAAGAATTTGACGATCTTAAATTTCTCTCAGCAAAATATATTTTTATTTCAATATTATAATAGTCGTCTAAAGCGCACTATCTGATTGTTCTGATAATAATCGTATTATACAATTCTTAAGTTTAAAGTATTGTTATTTTCTCTCCGATATTTTTTCCTCATGAAAATTATTATTGAATAATGAGGAATATATTTCTTGATGAAACTATACAAAATTTGTTTATGTAAGCAAATGATGTCTGTTTAACGCTATATAATTTTATTTAATACTTCGAAAATAAAAATGTTCTCAAAAGAACAATGTCCTTTCTTTCTGTGTTAACACGACGAAATTTCGAGATTTTATCGCTCCATCATTGACTTGCGAATTCTGCTCTAGAAAAAGAGAGAGAAAAGAAGATTATGTGCGTTTTTGCAACATGAGGAAAATTTTTGAATAACTTATTACTGCATGCGGGATCGACGTCCTTTTATCCTCGGCTGCAAGAGTTACAAGGACGTTCCGATTACGTGCATCAGGACTATCTGCGGTATGCGGGTTACATCGCGTCACCTCGACTGATTATTAACGTAATACACATTGGGATCGCTATGACTGCAATCCCAGAATATTATTTTTTAATCTGTGATGTTGGTCCCCAAATGCTAAATTGTCAAATATAATTTTTTTGAAAAAAGCTGTTAATTTGATTAAATTTCTTCAGTTTGTTCATTTATGCATTTAAGTTAACTTAAATTGAAGTTTAACTGAAGTTTAATCAAATTCTGTGTCGTTTAAATTTTAACTTTTTTCTCAGTGCATTTCGAACGCGTTTCTTCAGCGACTTCACAGGTCATCGTCGATGCATCGCGACGCATATCGCACGATTCCGATTTACATCTTCGCATCGGCTGGCTTTTCACCGGCTGTACCGCCGATCGACCGGTAGTGAAAATGTGAAAACATGAAAAGTAAAAAAGCCCGAGCTACATCCAGCAAATACGCGTTGTAAATACGTTCGTCAGGAATCAAAGATTTTCAATTTTCCTCGAAAGATATGTCACGAAACTTCTACACGAGCAATTAATTATTTTTAAAATTAATTTTCTTATGTTATTCGTTCGAGTAATCAATGATGGAGCACAAGGGACTCTTGACGCGACAACATTCGGAGAAATTGTTAATGGAAAGCTTATTAGAGAAATGTTTGATATAATAATTCTATTAAATCGATTATTATCAATATAGTGGAAGACAATGCTAATATTCTCGTTATTCAATAATTTTCATGAGTCGAGAAGAAAAGTATAGGATAGAAAATAACAATATCTTCAAACTAATAAATTAGAATTGTTTAATATTACCAAAACAATCTCTTTAGATAGTATTATAATATTGAAATAAAAAAAGATAATATGCTAAAATTTAAAATTATCAAATTTTTTAAAGAATGTTAAATTATATTTAAGCAAGAATATTTTAATAATAAATACAAATAATAATTGTTAAACGGATATATTAATTTTAATTTGATACTGTTTTTATGTAAAAAAATTGGAAAAATAAGTACGGATAATTGTCTCCGACGTTTCCGCTGCGAAAAAATCCTCGATTTGATCAAGGAAGCTAAGGGTCTTGGAGACGTCTGTTAAATTAATCCATGGCATTCCATAAAATTTCACGAAGTGTTACTTGGTCATTTTTAGACACATTTCAGCTGAATGATTTGACGAGAAAAGGTGCGGCTCCTTTCGAAGAAATCTCTTTGTATTGCACAGCTATATGTATGTTTATAATATACATTTACGCATGTGTCGCGTTCAATATAGAATATATGTATGCCCACGCATAGTAACCCAGATATGCCGAACATCGTGTGCGTGATACGTGCACACGCGATATACGCTACACAAACTTCGCGATTTTATTTGCAACATCACGTGGCGTAAGAAAGAAAAAAGGAGAACAAGTCCGGATGTATGCCGGCGTTTTAATCTCCGAGTGACAGGCACGCCGCGATGATTTTGCGACTCTCGATCGGGCAATCCGCTCCCAAAGACATGCAATTTTTTCATTTTAGAAATGTCATTTTATAAGAAAGCATTGTGCATACGGAAGAAATCAATTAAATTATCATATAATGATCTATTTTAAACATTACGCAGAATATTTCAAGCAAACCATTCGCGTTTAATAAACATTTACAAAACATTTAGCCAATACGTTTTCATAATATGTAAATAATCTTGATTAAATGTTTATTAAACCATCGAAATATCTCGTATAAAAATGATATTTTAAACTAGTAAAAAAACATGTTAAAATGACATTATAAGATATCTTATAAAATGTTTTCATAATGTTTAGTGAGTTGTTAAAAAATGTATCGAACTTTAAATGTTTATATTTTTGTTTATCTTAAATGTTTAAAACTTATTTATAATATTTATTGTAAATTTAACTGTGTTACTTGAGGTAAACAACCATTTCAGTCGAAGATCCGTTCAAGGAGAAACTAGAATTGTTCAAATTTTCTGCAAAAATTATGTATATACATTTTGTATAAGATTAGATCTAATTAACGATTAGGATTAATTAACGCTTGTAGCGATGTAAAACAATGTGGCTTTTGTGCGCTGTGTCGGATGGATGTAGTTCGTTAGATTCGTGTTTTCGTAGATTCGCGAATCTGTGTCGCGGACTAATGAGACGCGAGAATCGCGCTACCATTATTAGACCGAGATCGGCGTGTCGATGCGACAGATTCCACGAGAATTTGAATCCCGATAGCGATCCACAGTCGGGTAGACGTGCGTCCTGAGCACGGCAATTAATTCGCGGAACATTAATGAGAAAACTGAAGAGTTTGTTCTGCCAGTAGGTCACCGGGATCCCGGGGTATCGTTAGACAATCGGCAACGACGGCAAACTCTAATCCGAGAAAGTGAGAATCGGACTGTGCGTGAGGCGCAGGGAATTTACGAACAGCGGCGTAATTGAGGCCACCTTCGACCTGCGCAACTCGTCTACTTTTTGAAGCAAATCAAAATAAAGTTGCGATCGCAAGTCAATCGAATAGCGAATGAAGCTGCAGAAATTCGGGATTTTTATCTTTCACACTCTGCTCTTTTTTATGTAAAACACTAGAATGTCTTGTGGTATTTTAAGTTAAATTGATTTTGAAAAATTAATTTAAATTAATATTTTCTCAAATTTTGTAAAATAATTTCCTGAGAATTCCCAGTTTTTCAAGAAATTTCATTAAAAATTCCAGATAAGGTTGGAAAATTTTTTACTGTAGCTTTGAAATAAATTTATTGTATGTTTCAAAATTCCTTAATCATACAACGAAAAGTAATTTGTGATTTTTAATATTTGACAAAGTACAAAAAGAAATAATATGAACTAAATGACATGTAATTATCTGTCCGCAATACACGAATCTAGCTCATCAGAAATACAGAATTCGAAACATAATTAAACACGCCAATTTAGAACAATATATTGTCTTTTATTCTCACTGATTTTTTTCATAAAAACTCACGTATCACTCAATTGCACATGAATGTACGTTAATATTATTTCTTTTTGTACTTTGTCAAATATTTAAAACTCAAGTTGCTTTTCTTTGTATGCTTAAGGAACTTTAGAAGATATAATAAATTTATTTCAAAACATTAAAAAATTCTCCAATGTTGTAAATATGATTAACATAAATTAATTTTTCAAAATCAACTTTAACTTAAATTAATAAAGTATACACCCTCGTGTACATACGCGTGTTACACACAGTCTTTCTTTCGCCGGATCGAACCTTAGAAAGCGATCCCTCGCAAAACGCGTGCTACTGAGGAGTGTATGCAAATAGATCGCTTTCTTAGACTGTAAACGCATCTACACGCCGATTCACTCCGTTTTCACTTTTGAAATCTAATACGTGTCAGCAGTCACACTTGGACATATCAATAATATCCGTCGTCGCTGTTGCGTGACGCTCTATCGTTAATTCATCTGAGCGGAACCGGATGACAGAGATGCATCCGATCGCATCCATACCCTCGCGCAAAAATTCGCAGAAAGGAAAATCTCAACTTACTCAGGATCACTGACGAAGACATCTCCGTTCAAAAGGAAGAGGGGAAATAAGGCTTATCCCGCGGACATCCCCAGCGTTTTGTTTGTCACAATGTCGCGGACGGCATCCGTGACACCCGGGGCACAAGAGACGCGGCGCCGAACTATTTTAGCTAAGAATTGTCGCGCGAGAGCGCCGGCGAGTTATGCATGGTGCGTCGAGAGCGGCGAGAGAAACAGAGAGAGTGTGAGAGAGTGAGAGAGAGAGAGTGAGTGAGAGAGAGAGAGAGAGAGAGAGAGAGAGAGAGAGAGAGAGAACGAGAGTGACAATTGTGGCGGGGAGAGGGCACGATACCGGCAGTAAAAGAAAAAAAAAAGAAAGGAGAAGAGAAAGAAGAGATCGGTAAAAGAAGGAAGCAATCGCGGCTGCACAGGACAGACGGACGGACGGACCGACCCGGCCACGACAACTGTCCGTGAAAAGACCTCGACACACTTTACTCTCAACGGAAGACCGCGACCGATCGGCTCATTCGCTCACTCTCTCCCGTTCTTCCTCCTTCTTCTTTCTCCGAGGCGCCGCCGTCCCTGGTCACCTCAAGGGAAAGTGGTGCTCCTTCTACCACCTTCCACCGCCAGCCTGATACTCCGCCTTTCGATGACGATTCGTCACCACGACGCACTGGAATGTTACCGCGGACCGGCGAGTCTTCTCTCGGACTGTGCGTGAACATTGTGGATCCATTCGTGAGATCCGCGTGTCTTCGTTCCTGGAGAAAGGAAGTGAGCCAAGCGAGCCAAGAGCTGTAATATCCCCTAAATTTATTCACGTTACTGCGACAGTTGTCATTACATTAAGTTTCCTTTGCGTTTCGCTGTATAAAGTAGGCGTAGCGCTACCGCATTATTCAACACGTACAATTTGTCTTCCGCGATCCCAGGATCCAATATGCGGATTATCCTCCAATTTAAGAGAGAATGCTTCTCTTCGAAGAATACAAGAAAATTATACGATACAATATTCTTCGTCATATACTACTCATTCGTTTATAATCTATTAAAACAAATTCGTTTAAGATAAACAGGTGCACTTATAGCCTCTACGTCCCCTTCAATTTAAAGTCGAACGTTTCTTAAGATGACGATAACCGGCCGCGAACCGATTAGCGTTTTTTGTAGAACAAACGGATGACGCGCAATTTACAAACTGATAAGAAAATAAGTCGTATTTTATATTGTAGGGACTCTTCAGTGGTATCTATTAACACATGTACAAAAATCCGTTAGATACGAATAGTTAGAAATGTGTCACACATATAGATATATATCATGCCGAATGGGCACATATATAGAGGAAATACAACGACAAGGAGTGCACATAATCGCAAATTACAAGTGCTCTCCTTGAACATTATTATGCACAATATGAATTTTATATAAAATTGACACGTCGTTCGACTGTAGTAAAACATGATGTTGATAGAATGCATACATGCTTTTTTTATCAATCAAGCTGGTGTGGAAAATGTTTTTGATAGTTGGAATTCCTATACTTTCAAGACCGGACGCTGCAATTATTTTCGCGCAATTAATAAACACGTGCAATTCATCGCGATTTTATCCGCGTTACATTAAACTAGTAGTTAATTCTGTAATCGCTAAAGAATTCTGAGAATTCCCCCGTGAGTGCTCTGGTTTACTTGAATGAATGTTCGTGATCGCGAAAATTCGCGCAATCCGATAATCAATATTTTCTCATAGGCATGGACGATTTGTACGCCTCGAATCGCTCATATGATGGTGCGGTCCCGGGAGCGGACAGTCCCATAGATTGCATCGGTCCGCTCTGATATGTCGGCGGAATCGGGTGCCGCATGGTGTTTCCCATGCTGCTTGAGTTACTCCATCTGCAATGCAAATGCATGCATTTAGCTGTTGGTGAATTAACAATATCTAATGTAGTGTTGGGCATTAATTAATTTATTTTTATGAACTAAAGTATCAACTAAAAATTTTTTAATGTGATCATGAATCACAATTAATGTAATCAATTAATGAAATTGATTATCAAATGATTGTGTATAATCAATTGATTAAATAAAGTAATCGATTAAAAATTAATGATAAGCATAATAATCACGCTTGATTTAATTGATTATTGAAATGAATCAAACATCGCTGATTAAAAAAATAATCATTAATTATTAATAAATCGTTTTATTTTTTTATATTAATGCTATTTAGCCATCAACCAACATTATAAATCAGTGACTAAAATTAACGAATAATTTATTAATTAGCAGTATAATTTATTATTTTCAATTAATTGTTGAATTGATTACATATAACCATTTATTTTAATCAATTTATTTTTAATACAATAATCGAGACTCGTGAAATTGTCAAATTAACGATAAAAATGGCAAATACGAGTACAGCGCGGTCAATGGTGCGCAAAAAATAATAACAACAAAGTTAATTTGTCACATAAGACTTTAATAATTAAATAACTAAATAGTTATTTAATTATTAAAGTCTTATGTGACAAATTAACTTTGTTGACAATTTATTTTTATTAATTCATAAAATAAATTGATTTTCATTAAAAATTTTATTGAGTAATGTCTAAGATTTACTTCAAGGTAACTATCAAAGTTTTATCATAATCAAGAACTAAACTATTTTTAGTTGTAATTAATGGTTAAATTAATTAAATTTTGTCCAAATAATGAACAAATATCTAATGTTTCATTGAACAATTTTGTGATCGTATCGCGAACAAAGTAAGAGAAGTCACACGTGCTGAAAGTCACACTTGTAAATTAAGCGTACCTGTTAACGTTGTCGGATGATCTAGAACTCCAGCTGGAAGGTTCGTTACGGGGATCACGAGACCCGCTGCTCGTCACAGAGTTGAAAGATTTCGAGGATGTAGGTCCCGAATGCCAACTGCTGGGCGTACGATTGCTTTCCACGTAACGACTTTCACCTGCATATAACAATGGCATGCGAGAATGAATGAAGACGATACTTTTATTAACTTAATTGCAACATGTAAATCTCTCTCCTTTTTGTGCAGGATATATAAAAATTATTAAAACGTTCACCAGCAAGAATAAAAATTAATTATACATTCTTACTTAAATATAATTCAGAATTTCATTATATTAAACTCTGCATTCATTTGGTATGCTTTATAATAAAAAGTATATTAATCAAGCTTGCATTAACATAATGAAAATTAGCATGTGCTAAAATAGCAATCCGCGTCGAGTATCGCGCAGCATTTATTAGATGAACCAGAGAAATTTTGTATATTACTGCTCTCATATCGTTTATTGAATCGCAAAACTGATAGCAGGTTCAACTAACTACAATGAAAACTCAACAGAAATTATATAAATTTTTATTACGAAGCATACACATTTATAAAAGAGAATACAGATTGGATTTGGAATGAGATAATAAAAATTTCTTTACACGATTTAATAATAATATGTAAAGGAGTACCAAACACTAAAATACTTAAAAATTAAACTTGAAGTCAGTGCTTAATCATTAATACAAACTTTTCTAATCTGAAATCATTATCGAACGAAATCCTATTCTCATTATTCTCTCGAATTCATATAAAATATTATTTCTTTAATATAACAAATTTATTTTAATTTTTTAATTTTTATAACAAAACATTTTTTCCCTAATAAATTTCACTCTAACGTTCACTTTAATACAATTTTATACAAATGTAACAAACTTTAATACACGTTTATTTTAACTTTCAATTATAAACATTGAACAACTATTATGTTTGTTTAACAAAAAAAGTCTGATATAAATAAGTCTGACATAATAATGATATAATGACATAACTTAAGATTCAAAAAGAAGTATTTATGTGTATGACATATGTTACTAAAAATTAAGAATGTTTTTTTTTTAAAAAGCAA
>QKQZ01054810.1:0-30455 GCA_003595255.1 Solenopsis fugax | reverse complement strand
CCCTCCCTCCCTCCACTCCCCTCTCTCGTATAATGTTGATTTCTTATCACTAATAAGAGATTTTTGAAATGCTTAATGACGCTTAATCGCAAACGGTAGCATTGTTTCACGGTAAATAAAATAAAATTATTATTATCATATTATTCAACAACACATGTAATGTTTTTAAATATGTTATATTTAATATTGTGTAATTATTTTTTTGTATTTTTGTCTACTGAACACGAAATAAACTCGACAACAATTTTAAGGGCTTCTTGTTTTTTACCTCTTTGTCATATTTCTCAAAATTATGAGTTATTAACCTTTGGACAACCAATTTATGTTCAACAAGCAAAAAATCCCAAATGATTATTCACACTCATGTTGAAAAAAGTCACAATTTGTTAAACAGTAGCACATTGATTATATTAAAATCAATTTAAATATATATGATAGCATTTCGGTTCTAGTTAAAATTTTTACTAAATTTTACTAAACTAAATTATAAAACTGTGTTGTATGAAATTAAATAATAACTGATAACGTGATTCAATGTAACATTTTAAACTTATAAATCAATATTATACCGACGAGCTGTCCAAAAATATCCGATATCTATTCATTGTGCGTAGTACTGATATATCCGTCAGTACTACAACTTTCGTTTATTAGCAGCATAACAATATTACAACAAATGTGAAATATATAAAAATGTTGTCAAGGTTAACAAGGCGTTGTTTTAGATACGTGTGTCGTTTGATTTATATCTTGCACTTTACATTTTCTGAGAGCATGCAAAATGTTTACTTTTCAAAGCAGCGATAGTTTACCTCTGACGCCTGTAGCTCGCTCGAAGAAAGCTTGAGTCAAACTGAGACGAAGGCGCATGTGGCCCGGTAGTTTCTCTTTATAACTGACTCGACTGTTTAGATAGGTTTATCGTCACTAACACACTGCCTGATAATGTAATGAGGCCCATAAAGATATATTCACATTAGACGAAGGTACGTCTCGAGTAAGCAAAAAATATTGTAGTAACATATAGAAGTGTCGATTTTACATGAATTTTTAAACGTTTTAAAATAATGTTGTATAAATATTTTATTTGATTCATAATTTTTTCGAAACATTGTTGAAATGTTTTAAAAACATTATCTCCAAGTCATGGTCAAAGTTTATTCATTGATGTTTATTGATCTGTACACAACATTAAACACGACATGTTTAAAAACATTACTTTTATTAGTGAATATCGTTATAATAACATGGTAATAATGATTTTATGCTTACTGTATCACTTTCGCTACGGCACAGTGCAATTTCTGCTTGCGTATATTTATATGATTTACAACGACACGTTGGTATTTAATGCACTTACAATTTTTTTAAAGTATCTGTAATACGCATCTATCTATTTCTATCACTGACATTGGCCATGTAATAATTAATGCAATATTAATTATTAAATCGATTATGTAGCACCTACCAAAAATGTTTCACCGTGATCTACGAAAACCTCGCTGGAGAATACTTTTAACACTATGAGACACACCGTCTTCAATATGAACGGTCCTTTAACGAACAGATAACAGATAGTAGTCTTGAACTTTATACTTTGTTTTCTTGCTCGAAGAGATGCTGTCACTAAAACAAGCTGTAAGAGACTGAAGATACAAATTCACTTCTCGGAGGAAAGCAGATGATTTTCTCAGCGCTACCTGCCTCTTCGACTTTTGAACCTTCAATAAAGTAAATTAGGACCCCTAAACTAATACATCACTATAACATGTCACTCAGGTAGTCTCAATACGCAGGTATAAAATTCGGAGGTCAAGCTTTGTTGCTCAAATGAAAGTTTTACGATGGTATAGGAACGCTTTGAAAAATCACGAATATT
This sequence comes from Solenopsis fugax, assembly GCA_003595255.1. Lineage (NCBI taxonomy): Eukaryota > Metazoa > Arthropoda > Insecta > Hymenoptera > Formicidae > Solenopsis > Solenopsis fugax. The sequence goes on along the minus strand of QKQZ01054810.1, from coordinate 28,576 downwards.
ATGACCTAACAATTGTCGGTTTTCATTAAAGTAAAATTTAATAACAATAAGAATAATACACCGAAAGACAACGCAGTGAAAAAAAATCCAAAGTAATTTCTACAAGATAAATGGACTTTTTTCACGTTGTTCAAAATAAGAGGCTGACCTATTGTTTAATTTTTGTTGAAAAAAGAAAAGAGTCCTAATATTTCTACAATATGTAATTTTTCTCTTATTTTCTCCCGTCTGGGAGAAATTGAATTTGTATGCCGGAACTCGAGCCAATTTATGCATGCTCCGGGAAGCTACATTAGTAACCGACCATCGATCTTGTCGACTCTTTCTATAGTTATCCCCGGGGATTACTAGGTACAGTAACCCTCAAGAGATAGATCTCTCTTCCGAATTATTATACTTTATTTAAAGAGTAAGAAGCAGAGGCAGTAAAGTCTTTAATTATCAATCGTATATAAGAGAAAGAAAAGCAAAATATAGCCTATACTTCTTTAACATTAAAAATATTATCTTTAAAAAAAACACTAGGTCACGTGTACTACCAACAATTAACCAATTTTTATACCGGTTTTCAATACTTTTTGAGAAATTATTCAATTAATAAATAATCATATCTGCTCTTTGCTGAAATATCGACAATTACCTTTGTAACATTTTCTGCAGTTGCAAATGTTGGCAATAGATTATATTAGCCAAAAAACCGCAAATGGAAAACTTATTTATTACTTTGTTATTGCCAATTTTGTTAGCATTCTTTTGCCATCAATATGCAACAATCTCTGTCGGCAAAAAATACATGATAGAGTGGCGAGGCTAATAGATGTCGAACATAATGATGGCAGATTGATGGCAAACACCAAGCAGTTTTGCTATTGCAAACATCTCGCAAAAATGCAACAGCATCTGATGATCAAAATGATAATGAGATTCGCAATCAACAGGGAGCAAGATTTATCGAATATATATTGATGACAGATTGACGGAAAAATCCCAAAAAATCTTTATTGAAATCATTCTTACTTCTTAAGTGAAAATATATAAGTAAAAAATCTCATACTGCTGCTGCTTTTTTATTGTGTGCAGTTATCATTCTAATGAAATAATTTTGAATGCAAATTGGGAACTCAAAATTAACTTTAAAGACAAAAGCAAATGAGATGCATTTTGATAGCACAATTTTTAATTCTGTAAAAATTAATACAAAGACTTGATATTTAGATTGATTATTTTCGCTGCTAGAGTTGATTTGCATTCAACACTACTCTGTCAACGTATTTGGTGACAGATCTGATCTATGTTTGGTATCTGTAGACGCTTTGCGATAAACAGATCTCAGAGTTTGTTGTTAAAACTATCGTTGCATTACTATCAGATCTAGTGCTGTCGTCAATTCGACTGCGGAGTATGTTCTTCAAATTTGATTCACATTGAAGACCAACTGAGGATACAGTAGGCTCTGGCATTATCATTCCGCTTGGTATTGTTTTCTATTTGGTAACATCCCACAATCAAAATGTTCCTGAGTAGCTATTAATGCATTGAGATATTAGTTCTTTTTCATTGATTCATTCTTCTATATTTATTTTTTAGAATTAATTAGTGATCCTGATGTGACCTAGAATTATCATCTAAAGGTTAAAACAATTTTCTTGTTAAGATATATTTCTGTCTTTTCAGTTTTTCCTTCTTTTCATTCTTTGAGAGGATTGTAAACCAATTTTACTCGTTGAGAGAATGTGGAAAACTGGAATCAGATTTTTTGTTGCTTTTTTTAATATTAATGGGAAGAATTAACAATTCACCAGACTAGTATTTTGTAATAGAAAAATGATTTATCTAACAAAAATTTACCCACAGTTAATAATAGCACAGCATATTTTGTTCCCTTATACTGTTACAATAGAAAACTACAATTTCGTCTGACGATAAACTCCTCAAAATCATTCAAAATTTTACCTTACCATAGATTTTAAAATCTATATTACATACAAAGTTTAATCTTATCATAGATTTTAAAATCAGTAACACATAAAAGACACATATTAAAAAATACAAAATTTGTAGTACAAAAAAGCTTTATAAAATATTTTAAAAAATTGAGCTTATATTAAATAAGAAATTAATTAATGTTATATTTCTAAACAATATCATAAAAATTTATTATGCTTAAAATTCACGTTTGTATTTTATTTTAATTATTATTCAAATAATTGAAGTTTTGAAATATGTTTTATAATGTCACTATAAATATTATATTAATTAACATTATTGCGTTAACAATTTTTACAAATATTAATAAATGAATATCTTCAAGTAATTTAAAATAATAATCATTGTTGATAAAGAATATCAAAGTAAGAAAAAATATAAGATCAATCAATTATTTATTGAGAATATTGAGATTAACATATAAAAGCTACTTGTGTGTCTCAAAAAAGAAACCTATAAATATTGGATTTTTGAATCAATTTTGTGGATGCATAAAATAAGGTGAGAACAAATCATGACTCTTTTGTTGAAAGTATTGTATCTTGATTGCTGAATCAGTGGCGCGTGTAGCTGCAGAAGTCCGGACTGTGGAAATCAAGGATCCGAGAGGGATTGCTACTGCTAGTCGCGTAGTTTCGAAGTTAGTTATGTCTTGCTTTCGCTAGAATACCTCACAACCGTTTGCATGTGTTGCTGTATCTGTTTGAGCGTTTCCCCGTCGCTGCCTTCAACGCCCGTACACAACTAACACACCGTATATTATTTCGAACGAAATCCGCAATTCGTACGAAATTACTCATCTCACAAAGACAAATACATTTATGTTCGTGCAAGTTTCTCATTTCGACACTCAAGAAGAAACAAGTATTCCAATTAATTAACGATAAATGATTGAACATTTTCTTAATTTTTTGAATATTTACGTACATCTTTCTTTTACTATATCTATTTTCTTTACTAACTTTTATCTTTTTATCTAAATAGCATACAGCTATAATTATATCATGATTTACCTCAGTACTTAAATTAATTAAACGTATTGTGCTAAATGAAAACTAACAATTTTAATATATATACTATACATATAGAAATTTATTATTCTGTAACTTTTGTTAGTATAGTTACATTTTGCTATATTTTTCAATCAAGGCTACACTGTTTTTTACTGAGAGATCTTGAGACAAGTCCGGAACATCCACTACACGTAATCTTGCGTTTGCGTTCTCGATAATGCATTGCGCTCAATGCGTCGAGGGTCGCCGGATCAAAGCGCTACATTAACTCCGGTTGTGTCACATGCTGCAGCGTGAAAAGCTACCCTGCATGCTCTATAACGCTTTCAACTTATTTCTAGGCCACATGAATCGCGTCAGTTTTCCCCGGGATTCTCCGCCCGGCAACTGTGCGAGAATCAAGGTAAATGGAGGCGAAAACGAAGATAGGAATCTTCAAGCCTTCTCGGCAGCGGGAACGGCGCCAGCGGTGATTCCTTTCCCTTATGAAATTACAAAGGTAGAATCGAGATACTAGCGAAATCGATCTCTTCTCCCTTTCGCCCGATCGCAACTCAGCCGAGACCCCGGTTTCTACCTCCTTGCCTAACTGATAATCCAGATATTGGAAAAATCAGACGAAACGAAAGTTTCCCTCTCAGATCTTCGAACTGATTGGCTCGTTAATTCCAATTTACTTTTCTCGGATAGAAAGTGACGTGGAACGTCCGCATTTTAACCTTAGATCTACGGAATAAATATTGGTAATTAAGGTAATGGTTTTTTTTATGTCTGCAATTAGTTTATTACTTGTAATTGATTTCGTCTGGATTCTATAGCCGATTCAGATTAATCGAATGCTCGAATTGTCGGGACGATCCATAAATATCTATGTCAAAAGCAAAATCATTGATCCGGAAACAAATTCTGCCCGTTGTCTCCATCTTTCTCTCTGCAAGGAATCAAACGAAAATGCATATATCAAACCTGGCTCGGTAAACTTTCCAAGTTTCGATACACTCAGAACTACGAGAAACGTTACTTAATAGCAACGCCGGTTTTCTCACGGCCATCGAGATTCTCCTTTCGCATCAGCTCGGTTCGTCGATACATTTCCGCGCCGGAAACTAATACCGGGCGATACATCGGAAACGTACGTATCAGATTACAGTACCACGGGGTGCGCGAGAGGAACGACGTTAGATACATCAGTTAAGTCGATCGTAATTACAGCCGGCGTTCGTTGAAATATGTGCGCATCAAAAAGCGTTAGCCGAACAATATCTCACGATCGCGCGCACCTCGTTATCAGTAAGCGTCGTTTTATCCGGAAAGCTCTCGTGAGATAATAACGGTACAGGAGTGCCGTTGTGCGAATTTCTCCCTCACGCAATTTCGTGCGGCCATCATAAATGTGTCGATCTTTTTTATATCTATATCTACACATATATATATATATGTACATATATGTAAAAAAAATATATATATACATATATACATCCACAAATTTTTTATGATAAAAGCTAACGTTCAGACTATGCGCACCCGATGAAAATGTCGATTTACTCTTGACATAAAACGCTTTGATGCGGCATTTATCAAAGTGTGCTCCTACGCATCAAACCAGCTGTCTGAATAGCGCGCCATCGATGGGCATCGACTGGTAAAATCGCGAATACGAATGGCCCATTTTATCGCGTCCATTACGTCATGCTGACTGGAGGTATATGAGTATAACATGAAAAGGTTGAACATCTAATTAGTTTCTACGTAAATCCTACGAAAATTGCGTCTGGAATTTTTGATTAAAAAATACATGAGCTGGTTATTACGCTTTACGTACCGTGCACAATCTTTGAAAATTTGTCTTATGAAAATATCTCAATATTATGTATTTAATATATGATTTTACTCTACGATAAATTTGTGAAATAATCGATTCGCTTCTTAATTGTGACATAAATTGCCCAAAATAAATGATCTAACAGCAACGTATCACCGAAACTGACGAGGTGAAAGAAGGTAGAAGGAAATAAAAGTCTTTGGACAATTAATCAATGTTTCAGGCGCTTTTTCGTGTGATTGATATAGCCTTTTCTGTAAGCGGCCTTCAATCAGCTTCAAAGAGTACTTAAATTAAATACAAATACCTATTAGAAGCATCAATAATCGATCAATAATAGATTAGAATAAAAACATTGACGCATTATTTTTAAAATTTACGTAATACGGGAAATACGTAAATGACTTTCCTTCATATTAAACGTGTTACAACTTAATCCTAGGTTTTTCTTTATTTCGAGGGAAGCGTAGGTTTTTTTAAGGCCTTGGAAGAATGCAATAAAAGCCGTTTCTCGTGGGCCGGCGCTCTGTGGCGCGTGCTACAAGTCAAGTGCATTTGTCTAAGACCCTAAATGTGAGTCAACGTTCTATCACGTCGTTTCGGGATAGCGCGTGCTTGGCGATCTTTTTATTTTAGGTCTAGGAACTAAATTCTTTTGACCAAATAGTGGACCCAGTGCGATCTTGTGTTTTAAACGAGGAATTTGTAGCGCATAAGATTTGAAAATAAAGCAAGCTATTACATCTAATTTTAATTTATTCTTAATTGATTAAGAAAAATTATATCGGTTATCTTTAATGTTTAAAAACTACTTATAATATCTCTCTTTCAAGTTGATTCTTTATGACTGAAGATCGTGATCTCTGCTTGATGCATTCTCCATGTGAATATCTTGGCAAAGATATTCTTGGTGGTTTCCATTGCCTTCCAAGAAATAGTGATCAATTAAAAATCTGATATTGTTCTGGGTGGGTTTGAAGGAATCTTTAGAATAGAGAGCAAACGCGCAACTCTTACGTCATGGTCATCTCTGATAACTTAATGTTTATAATAAAATTTCAATTAAATATAAAATGATGCTGTGTGTGGGTGTACTAAGGAAATAATGAAGGGAAATAATGAAAAGAAGAAGAGAGATAAATATTTCCTCAAGGAATTCTACGCTAAAAATAGAGTTTGCAGGGGAAGATGGTTTGGCGAAGGGCTGAGCAGATGAAGAGGAAGGGGAATCTGGAAATATGCGATAAGTCAATATTGAAGAAATAGAATGAGCGGGAGAATCAGAGAGGGAAACGAAGAAATGGGTAAAAAGGGCGACAACAGGGACACGCGTTCGAGTTCCGCGGGGCAAATCGAAGTCGGACGGTGGAGGTGCGGGAACGCATTCAGGTTCCAGGGTTGCGAATCGAAACAGGAGGGCGATCGCTGTTCATCCAAGTATTCCCGAAACGCTTGGTCTAACAGTTTCCATGCCCGGCAATCTCACTCCCCTGTTCAGTGTACGTTCGGTCAGGAGATATTCACGGTTGGTCAATGAAATTAATTAGATTAATTGAATCTTCGAGAACTATAATCGAGATCCACTGATGACAACTTAGTTCTAAATACACGTCATCAATATCTGCTATCTTATCCATTGCATCCTACTGCCAAGTTTCAATGTGCATTCTCTTACATTGCAGTAAAATTATATAACTCTCTTCCAGATTCCATAAGCACATTGTCATTTCTCTTTTTTTCTGTACTGAAGCAAGAAAACATGTAACGAAACTCTCTCACTCGATGCGAAGAAAAAAATATACTGATCGTGTGAATAGTCTTTTCTCCATTTTACACTCAAGGTGTAAGATGAAGAAAAGTGTGATAAAAAAGTAAGTTAATGTAAAGTAAAAAATAAGTGTAACATATTTCGTGCTCAAAACAACCCTATATTTAGCAAAAATTCACTTCATAAAAGCAATCAAATATGATTAGAGTTTATATTATAAATTCAAAGCAATAATAAGTTTTAAAAGTAAGAGTTTTAAAAGTTTGAGTTATAAAAAGTATTTTAAGTGTTATTAATATCTTTATATTTATACAATACAAAAGATTTATATCATGTTTCTATAAATCAATTATATCATGTTTATTTTTATTTTTATTAATAATACAATTTTCATATTTTTATAATATACCAAATATATCTATTATATAAATATAAAATTAAACTATTTTTAATAATTCTGCAAGAATAAACACAGTATAAATCATTTTATATGATAACAANACACAGTATAAATCATTTTATATGATAACAACTTAACCTTATTTTATATTGCTGAAATAAATATTATATAATATATTTCGGTTTTTTCTAATAATTGTTTTTTACCAATTTTTAAATATACAATCCCAATGAAAACTCGCAATATATTAAAGCGCCTTATTATAACTGATTTCTTCACTGTTTAGAAATAATAAGCTGCTCAATAAACTTCTTTCGTTTATTTTCCGTATATTTTCTGGTTTTCTTACCTTTTTTGAGAAAATATTGATTAAATCTGTATATATATAATGTTTTTAGATATTATAAATTATATAATAACCAGTGATACAATATGTAATTTTAACAACGGTGACTTTTAACTGGGGTGTAAAAATCACCTCTGATAATCGTTGTTTACGCAAAGAAAAATCTGTTGACTGTATTCCCGAGTTAATACACATTGCTGTAGAATCACACAAACAGTGTTACAATTTTTTTCTCAGTGAGGGAGATACGTAGAAATTCTAGAAGGCTCAAATAAGCCTCATTTGTGGAACCAAAGGTACAGGAAGCTAGACTAGTCGTACTTAAATGAAGTGGTCAAAAGGATTAACCTGGAAGCTGTCGAAAATGGAGCTTTGGCCACTAAGCCGTATCGCGAATTAGAAACTAAGGCATTCGGTGGCGTTCTACAATCGTCTAGGCAAATTTCCGTGGATTCGCGTGCCGTTCGCGTGAAAACGATCCACGAGATCGCCGGCGACAGCGACGTCGGGTGCGGAACGAGAAACGCAATTGCCCGTTCGTCCACCGGCGAAGAGGCCGACGCGACGCGTTAATCTATATACGCGTGCGGTATGACGACGGCCCGCATATGATAATGAAGGCGTCATTAGTAAACTATTATGCAGGAAACTATTATCGTGCGTACGTGAGCCCCCGGATGGGCGCAAACGGACGGACGGAAGCGCCGCGTTACGGGAACGTAATTTGAGGATTATGCCCGCTCGTATATTACAGCGGGAACAATGGCCACGGTGACGTCACCGTCGTACAATCACGTACGTAATCCGCATGGATCTTCTGGAATTCTCCTCTGCTCCGCCGCGCCACCCTCGTGCCTTCGCTTCTCTCCATTCCCGTTGCGCGCCGCCCCGCTACCCCTTTCTTCCTTCTCGATTCTCTCTCCCTGGTCTGTATGCTGGTTAGTACCACTGTCACCGAGTCCGCGGTGCCGTTCCCTTAAGCTCGAGCGAGGTAATACGATATGATCCGGCGGGATTAACTTCGCCCAAACTGGAAGGAATTATTTGAGGGCGGGAGCCTGTTTCGCGGAGGAGCCGGATCGCTGCGGCACGTGAGACGTCCCGGAAAAGCTAGCGCACGGCACACCGGGGAGTTACTGTTAATACCACGATTACGGCAGCGCGATCCTTATTGTTAGTGGTTTCTAATTTAAAGGAGAAACGGGGAGGGCGAGGATACGTAATTAATACTATCTGATCTCTCGATCGTGCGCGGACCGCGGTCAACCCCGCCGCGTTTACTCGACTTCGTAAGTGAAGCAGCTTAGGATTTACGACCGTATAATCATATTTTCGAATTACATTCGCGCTCAGTTACTCTACAATGACATGTGTAGTGTGTGTAATATGTATCCGCGAGTTCGGACAATTCTCTTTCTCGCATTAACAAACTTTATATACCTTTATTCGATGAACGTTCGCTCAAGTTTTTCATTTTATTAAATTTCCTTCTCTAATTCGATATGCGAGAAACAAGATTATGAAACTAACGAATAATACAAATAATATAAGGGAGAGATAGCGAATGCAAACCATTTAAGTTATTTTTTTATATATTTTTCATTTGTTACTAATTCAAATAAACATTGCAGCTTGATGTTTCAAGCATCCATTACAGTGTTTACTATTCAGCAATAACTTGTTATAAGCCCTTCAGTATCATGCTGCTATTGTATAATTTAAGAAATCAAATATTGAATAATTAATAAATAACAATAATGAAAAGATAAAGACGAAATAAAACTAACTTGAATTTATTTATGCAATTGACATATTTTTATTCATATCAATTATTAGTATTACCATTTATCAGTTTTACATGAACTTATTTGTAGCAAAATTTATGGCAGACAATTTAAAAAACTTGATAGATAAAAATATCGATTTAAACTTTATAATAATTGCAAATATGTATATGCAATGAATGTAAAATATTCTGCAATAAATCTTTTATGAAAATTCAGCGTAAAATTGCATGATTACGTTATTATCAGCTATATAAATTGATCAAAATTTAACATCAGTCGTACTTGAGTTTGTAAGTGTTATTATGCATGAAACAAGAGAGATGAAATCTGTTAAATTTTTGTCTGTATTACTTCTTTCTCATTTACATATTACATATTTTTTATATTAAATCTTGCTTATGTTAAATAAAAATATAAAAATTGTAATAATAAGAGAACATAAATTGACAATGTGAAAACACAGTTAAAGAGTCTTAACAATCATAAATAAATCTTACTACTGATATTTTTTGTGTGATTTTATATACATTTTCAAGTTCACCAAACTGCGTGCCGATAAATTTTTCGGGCTTGAAACACAATTCTAAGTTGAATGAGAATAGGAATATCAAAAATATAAAATATTGAAGTGTATGATTTAGGTACGCATTTAGTAACTCTTCTAGTATAAATTACGTGTACATTTACGTCAGCATAAACAAAATTCAGTAGTAACGAGGGTGAATTTACTCATTAATGTTTGTATTTACTATGCTATTTCGTGCAGTCAGGTGCTTCGCCTAAGTAGAACATAGGAACATACTTCGATGGCAAGTCTCCCTCGCAACTTCAGATTTTCCCGGGCAAGAAATTACTTACCGCCGCTCTCGGCGGGGCGGTACTTTTCCTGAATATTATTTGCCGCCGCGACTAGCTCCTTATATGAATTTTCATCGAGGAATTATGTTCTTCTCGAATGCGCGCAACGACTGCTCACAGAATCGAACTTCGCGCGCGGGCTCCTCATTCGACGTTGATGATTGTTAATGCTGCTAGTCGGTTGAGCCGTAAAGCAAGAACAATGGCGCAAATTATCATTTATATTACTTCTAAGTAAGTCCACTTTACTAAGCGGGGATATCATGAATATTAAATGCACCGCACGGTTCATACGCCGTTCCTTGCAGTTTGTCTCGTAGCAATGTAGAAATATCCGCGTGCGCGAGATTGACTACTAGAATATTAAAAAGTACGAGGGATTTCAAATGCGAGGAGCTATCTCGATATGTATGAAATTTACGTGTACTCGATCAATTTCTCTGCGCGTCTCCTAATTCGTCGACCCGGAATACGCTTGGATGCGCGACTGGATAAAGATACAAGTATGAAATTTGCTGGAGGAAAAAATTTTTTTTTCGAGAACAAACTTTATTTCGCAATATCTTCCAAGGCTCTCGATATTCGGTATTTCTCAAGAGAAAATGTAAGTTTCTTCGTTTTACTTACTTTCTTACATACATAGAAATTTGCTATAGGCAAAAGTGATATATGTATATTTGTATTTTTCCCGTATAAATTGACAAATGAAAAGATTCAAGTCAGCAACTAAAGGCAACGATAGAAAATAAAGATCTATATTTAAAGTCAGCAATACTGTCGCAGATGTACAAAAGTCCACCGGAATTATCTAGGTATATCAAGAAGCGATGCATTAGAGAGGGAATCGCGGAAAGAAGTAAACGATGATATTGCGAAAGATAGAGGACTTTCGGCAGCAACGGGAAAAACCATCGTGAGCGAACTTGCCCACGGATAGGATGTTCAATAATACGGTGAAGAAGAGAGAAGGAAGAGAACAAAGAAGGTTCAGAAGCCACCTTTGCAGGTACTTCCTCATTTGAGTTCTTTCCGTGTGCGCAGTCACGGTTGATAGGGGGATGAGTAAGGCAGGCTTCTTCTTTCTCTTGTCGACCCTTTTATTTAATTAGCAAGTCGGGAGAACTGGCGAGAAGAAAAGCCATTTTCGCACGCGGCTTAACGCCAGCGAACGACGGCTCGGATGGCGGCCGTTCTGGCGGAATTGTAGTAATGGGCGTGCGGTTAGTCGTAAAAAAGGACCATCCGGTGACAACCATGCGTATTTTAATTGCTCGGGGGAATGTTTTGAAAGGCTCCGGGGGAGTATTTAAACGCGCGGTATTACCGAGATCGGGCGTAAATACCGCCTAACTAATGACAACGATACCGAATAATAGCGTCAAAGAGATATAAAATGAAACCCTGAATCGAATGAAGGCGCGCAATTGCTCCCCCAAGTCACTGCGACGAATGCAGAAAGTTTCAAGTGAACTTTTATTTGTCTTCTTCTGCTGCCATCATTGAGCTTCATCCACAATTTATAGAGCGACAAGTTTTAACAAAGACAGTGGGCTTTGCGCATAAGCACCATGAACGGGACACGCGCTTAAAAGCGATTAACTACCTTGATATATTATCTTGGATAAAAGTGAATCGATTAAAAGTTAAGGAAGAGACATCTTGTGATTAATTTTATTTTGTTCTAAAAAAATATTTCAGAAATTTATATATATTTATAAATCATTCTCTTCTTTTTTTGACGCAATTGTAGACAACCTGGAAATATAATTTTTTTATGGCACAAAGTCGGTATTAATTTTTTTTGTCCATTAATTGTCAGTTAATAAAATTTCTTATGTCCACATAAACATATATAGGTTTTGTTACGTTTTAAAATACTCATAAAAATTTCGAATATAATTTACAAAATTTTAATTATAATAGATTATAATGAATTATTATATTACCCTTTTATCAAGTTCAACAATACAGAAAGTTTTAATAACATTTATATACTATTGCATTTCCAATTACTCGTAAAATATTCATATGTATAGAGCATGTACTCTGTGGGTATCATCAATATTATTTAATCTCATCTTCAATTAGCGCATTACTCGGCGAGAAGAGAAGACTGCGCGTAGTCACAGACAAATGAGACAATGGGACAATCGAAATGCACGTGGTTATTAATGTTTCGGAGGTAGATTGGCCGTACAGTCCTCGAGTGTATTGGAACGAAAGTCGCTCTCGTTTGCTGGCTTGTCTACTTGTTGCAGCGCGGCTATCGATTACGAGCGAGGCATTGTAGGGCAACGCATAGTTTGCATGAAAGGTAATTACTATTGTATAACCAGCTACGTTCCGAAGCATCTCTAAAACAATGCATATACCTCGATATTTGTCGAATACACATGTAAACACGTATACGTACACATACAGGACATATGGAGGAAATGTTTTAATACGCATTATGTGTTTATACCGAATTTTACGTTTCGTTACACTTTATGTGTTTCTGAAGCCTCAGCCATACATATATATTTATAATTTTTCTATCGGTTTTTCATATCAATAAATTGCACTTGCAATAGATCTTTTCATTGACATTTTGGTTTAAATTTTTAGATAATACAAATATTTATTATTTTTCTATTATTATTATTATTATTGCAACTCTATATCGTTAAGTTTATTGTTCAATTGGTTTTGGTTTTTAATTTGTACAAAGATAAATCATAAAACAATATTTCGAAGAGTTCATAATTGTCATATTTATATAATATCTTAATATCACTGAAAAAGACCAATAATGAAATTTATAGAACAGATAATGAAATGATTGACTATTTGTTCATTAATATTGCACATAATATTAGTTTTTCTCATTTAACTGATTTTATTGATATTTTATTAGATATTTTAATTTAGTTATTTATATACTATTTTAAATTGTAAATGAAAACAATATGTATAATAATATAATAACGTTTTACATGGCACAATGTTAATAAATGATAACAATCTGTGTGCATCGTTCGTTACAAGAAATACAATATACTTAGGAATAAATAGTTTTCCAATAATTGAGTTCATTTTATACTGACAATCAACGTGTTTCTCTGCTTTCTTTTTTTAATAACACAATTTAATGCAATGATATAAGACAAAAGATAGACATAATTCCGTATATACCGCTATCATAGTATCTTTGTCGATTTTTATTAGACATAACCTAATATTCCTTTTCCAACAATATCGAGATATACAGCTCTAATTAAAACTAAATAATCGCGACATACACTCAGCGACACGGAATATAACTGAAATCCGGATGAGCCGTAATTATTTGCACAATTCACATTCACGGCCCCTCCTGCGCAACGCCCGTTATAATCCCTTCGTCAGTTCATAAATTTATTATTACGGCGCGTTCTCTCTGTGCGCACACGACTCTCTGTAACAAAGATTAATATGCGTAAGCTAGCGATCAACGCGATAATTGTTGTCCGGCCGAATGTTTGACAGCAATCTAAATAATTTTCTCCAGAATCGCACAGGGCGCGCTATTACTCGCCTCGCATATGTGCTATCCCGTTAATAAATCTTGAGCCAGTGGATTAACTCGCCGCACTTCTCTCGCTGAACAATCATGCGCCGTCGCACGCCGTGTCATCCGACCACGCGAGCTTAGCGACGTCCATCGTGTTCCGTATCTGGAAGAAGCATCGGCGAACGCGTGTCACCGATAATCCGGTTCACCTTCGAATTTCATGCGTCGTTGAGCAAACGACTATCTCCCATCCCGAAAATCCAGTAACGGCCATACAAACCACGATATCCGCGGAAGCTAGCCAACAGAGCTAGAGAGTGTATCGCTTCATCTTGCTCTGCGATGGATAATTTACTGTTATCGTTCGCTGTTCCTGAATATCGAACTCGTAAAAGCAAAAAATTCTCCTTCCGTGTGTTTCGAACGGATGGTGAGACGAATGAGAAAATGTATTTATTCTATTTTATCTCGTTAAATTGATATTTCAGTTCAATTCCACATTTGAACTGATGAAATAGATTACAATTAATTAAAAAGGAAGCAGGAGATTCAATAGAGGAATAACTATTACGTTGTATTATGTTATATTACCCTAGTCACGAAAACATGAATATAACATAATACTAATTATCAAATGATCAAATCACTAAATACTGGAAATTCAATTAATGCTTTTTTTAAATACATAAATTATGATTATACATATAATAATTGTATTTAATTCTTCTTAAATTCTTAAAAAGTCTACTTATCGTTATAATATCTCATTAAAGGTAAAACTTCAATCTTCTATAATAATTGAATAAAAAAAAATAATAAGAAACTTTCCGAGTTTGGAACACCCTATTTCAGTATTCACCCTATTTACGATGCGTTGAACCCATCAATCCCAGGAATCCGTTGCCTCTAAACACATTTTCGGTCCCGTTGACGGCACACAGCGCTGTGAGGACCATCGAAAGGCGGTCCCGAAATTACCAAGAACTCCATCGATGGGCAGGTTTCGGAGAAGCAGGTTTCTCGCGGGGGCGATAAACCGGGGGCATTACGGGTGGGTGGCACGGAAGCTCGTAAAACCAGCACGATAGCTCGCTGTAGGCGCGCCGAAAGTGAAAGCTCAGCGCGACGTTGCTCGGCGCTGCTCGTCTCTTGACTCCACGATCACGACGTCGCAATTTCGCCCGTTACGCTCAAGATATGCGTGATATGCCGATAATATTCGCGCCCCACGGTAACACTCGAATGACAGCGAGTTCACTACCAGATAACGGCGAAGTAGTTTGATGAGAAGTGACGTAACGCGTACCTGAGTGACTTGCACGTGGTCTGACTACAGCGTTAACAGCTCCTACTGGATCCAAAGCTGATCCGGAATGCCATAGTAATTACCTTTTCAAATAATTGAATATGGAGCAAAGAGGAAATGCATATACATCGCAACATCATATTCGTTAAATAATTTAATAAATTTTAATGGAATTACAATTCTTTGTTACAAAAATAACATAACGCCTAAAATAGAAAAATTGCCTTTAACAGTACAATTTTCAATATCTTTGTTCACGAAATCTGATTAAAAGTTTATGTGATAAGAATAGGCTCCTCAATGCATTTCAATTAAACGCCTCGAGTTATACTCTTCTTTACCCTGTAATATACATCTTTCAATATCGTGAATGTACAACCCCATGAATAGATGTTTTTTTAATAAAGAAAAAGTAATGTGCGAGCGGTGATCAATTTCTTGCTAGCATTTCACAAGTTTCTTTAGCAATGTCGTTTGCACAGCGCGCTTTTACGAGCCATTAAAAGTTGCTAAATGCGAGCAAATAACTCCGCGCTCTAGGAACCTTTTATGCAGCATTCAATCTCCCTCGTAGTTTCCTTTAAAATATGCAAACATAACGATGTCGCGTTACTTTTGTGAATCACGAATCACTTATTAACTGTTATGATGCAATCAGATACAACTGCACTTATATGAATTTTTCTATATGCAAACTCCATGCGCATTACAAAGGCACATTAAACGTTACTTTTTTTACATACATTCTGAACATTAGTTACTTTGGATATTCTGTAAATATCAGGCACAGTATTGCGTTGAATGCTACGAGAGCAAATATGTGTATTTTGTGTAGGTTTTATAAAAAATTCATAGGAAAAACATCGTAGGATCACTGCACCAGTCAATGAACAAATAACAAATTGAAACAGTCTATGATGTAATTGAAATTTTAATATAATTACATTTTTAAATAAAAAATGATATTTTAATGAAATATATCTTTATAAAAATTAAATCATAAAAAATACAATTAATTCGCAATTTATTTTAAAGTCTTATTATTTTAATACTTTTCTGAAATAGTTATTCACTGGTGAATATTCAGCGACTAGTGCAGTGACTTTATATTTATTTACGTTTTTCAAAATAAAATAAGTACATCACAGTGTTTCGCATAATATTTAATCGTTTCTTTAGCTTATAAAAAAGATACTTTATAAAATTTAATTATATATTTCGATCTAAATTTTAGTCCTCGCGATCCCCATCGCTTCCTGCAACTCATTTAACGCAGTTATGATTTTCTCATTATCCGACTGTTGATTCTTATTGAAGATAATCAGTTTAGCTCGCTTGATTATATTGTCGTCCATTTTCCAGCTAGGACAATATTCGTTATTCTTTTTAGAGTTGCTATAAATGTCATTGTCGTCATAAGAATCCAGACTGTCCTCAATCTTAATGCTAATCTTGCCGTCTCTCAGATAATACTGAAACAGAAAAATCCTGCTAGCGAGACTACCGAAGGACTTCCACCACAGTTTATACCCGAAAGACCATCGGCGACCGATCGCATAGGCGCTATTCTCAAAGTAAGCAAGCAGACGTATCCGCTCAATGAGTCCAAACAGCTCGGCTTTGCACAGAATCTCCGTGGTATCGCTAACCGCCATACCATTTATCATACTCATTAGTACGATAACCATGAGGAGGACGAATATCACGAACACGAAACGGACAAACCATATTGATTCCTCTTTTACTTTAAATGTAATATCGTCTATATCAAACTCACCGGTGAGCATGATAATAGTTTTCATGATCGGAAAGATGAAATTTGCTAAATTTTGATGAGAATTATTGAAATTTTGATCCTCGCTGTCTTTGAAAAATATTTTGAAGACCAGAGCGAACACGAGGATGAGAAATATGTACGGCGAGATTAAACATACAAAGTCATAGAAGACTGTTTGAAAAATTACGATGCTAGTAGTAATCCTCGGATGCTGGCTGATCAGAAGCATGAGTTTCCAGCTGGATAATAGGATCACCGCAACACCGACATTAAGTTGCCAGCTGACTAATAGCCAGATACTTAGTGCAATTATGGCAATCTGCAAACAATTCGTTAAATCGTTCACGTAGTGCCTAGGACAGCTGAGAAATAAGAAACTGTCTCGAAAGATATGAAGTGACAGCATTATAACAATGGAAAACTGTAAAATATTCTCGTGAATCTGAAGCTTATCCATGAAACCATCAAATAGAGGCATACTGAATGTTTCGTTTTCCTTAGAACTATATGCCGCACTCAGGATGTAAGTGTTTATCAAGATGTAGAAGACTGCATAGAAGATGAAATTCACAAACAAGAGGTACCGTATCCTGTGCCATTTTAAGTGGAGAAAAGACGAGAGCAACGGATGTTTTAGCAAGTGTTTTAGGTAGTCGTTGTTAGCAATATACATGAACACTTCCAACTCACGAGTCCCCAGATGGCTTTGCATCTTATTGTTAGAAACATTGGATGGCATCAAGCAGCGATAATTAAATTCGATTGCGCACTTATTCATTTGTTGGTCCGTCTTCATCTGTATACAATTATCAAAGTAGTTTGACAGAATGTTGTCCGGGATATCTGCGATAGGCGGTTTATTAAAATCGTTTAAATGACCAATATAGCAGTCTCGGTTGAGAAATAGAGAAATCACTTCGCTATAGCCTGATTTGGCCGCGTAATGCAGTAGCGTGTTACGTTTTTCTGTAATAAAATAAGATATTTGCAAACAATTACAATAAGAATTATATTCTAATAGTAAAAAATATAATAAATTAGAGTCCGTGAGAGACTTTTAAAAAACCTTTAAAGATTGAGTTTAAAAATTAAAATGTTTTAATATTTTCTAAAAATGCTTTTTTTATTTGTTGTATTTATTGTAATATATTCACCGTCCATTATTTCGTGAATGTTCACTTCTTTTTTATCCAGCATCAAGTTCATGCACTCCAGCCAATCGGATATATGAAGCCTATATAAAAAATAATAAATGAAAACGTTATATCTATTTTTTATTGAGTTTATCTACAATGAAATACGATCCTCTTCAAAGCTTTGAACTTGAGTCGCAGTGGTACAAGCATCATAATAAAATGTTATATCTATTTTATAGTTCAGATCTGATTTTGTATGGTTTTTTCAGTTTTGCAAAATAAAAAAAATTAAAAACTTGACATTATGAGACAACATAAAAATAAAAAACATCTAGAAAACCGTGTAAATATTTTAAGAACATTTTCGGAAATGTTAGCAAGAGTACCACAGGGAACCAATGAGAACGATATATGCACATGTGCGTGTGTATGCGTGTGCGTGTGTATGTATGTGTGTGTATTCTTAATGAGTATACTTTGATAAAGATCATATGGCATTGTGGATAAAGTTTTATAAATTAATAGCTCTCTCACTACTTCTGAGACAGACCTTGTATCTGTTCCTTGGTTGCTCAATCTTTTCAGCTGGCAGCAGACATCTATAATTAGGTCTTTAGCTGTCTCTGGCACTACGTTCAACAATTCCTGAAAAACAGCATAATGACCCTTTTCAATTGCCACCCGTGCCGCTTGCTCTATGAAGAATTTTTTCGTATCTTCTTCTATTTCTTTAAGGCTTTTTAGAATTTCCCTTATTGCCTTACGAAGATCATTTTGTATGGCTATTTTCAACAGCCTTGAACAATCAGTCATCGACAAAAAAGTCTCCTTAGGCATATTCTTTAAAAAATTTGTTTCATCATTGACAATTAAATAATATTGAAGATCATAAAAATCATAAGTACAAAATTGATATTTGTTAAGTTGTTCTAACTTCAGATCTGGCAGATTCTGCTGGATCACCTCCCATATTGTCTGATTGTTGCGATTCCTGTAAGCTGGATCCAAGGATTGCCACTGTTTTTGTAGTATCAACATTACCATGTCGCACTGTTTCTTCGTTGCCGCTAGATAGATGGCAGTTAAACCCTCACTATTAGGAATATTAGCGCTAGCACCTTTCTGCAGTAGTACTAAAGCACACTTTTGATCGTTTCTGTTCACCGCAATATGCAGGGCGGTCTGCTGTCCAGCCTGGAGATTAGGATTTACCGTCGGCTCAGCTAGTAAAGCTTCCAACGTGTCTACATGTCCGCCTTCTGTGGCGAAATGAATAGGAGCGCGATTACACACCCTGTTCACCCTGTTAAGCTTTACCCCTTGACCTAATAAGATTCTTACGAATTCCGTAAAGCCATTTTTGCTAGCTATATCAAGGCATTTTTCTTTTAGATGTTTAGAATTGGTAAATATGTAATTAATGGGTAACGAATTCCTCAAAGCAAGCTCTACGATATTTTTAAAAGCTGAAAAATCTTTAAATTGTTCAATGTTTAGCTGATTCTCATAAAGAATTTGTATACTGATCAAAGAAGGATCGCAGTCTTCTAGTAGGCACTCCTGCATCTTTTCGCAAGCCGTTTTGTTGTTTAAAAATGTCTAAAAATATTAAATTTAAGATATTATTGCTAAATCCACTGTTTTGAGAAAAAAAACTGACGTTATAATACTGATATTGAATCGATTAATTTATGAAAATATAAAATTATTGATGCTAGTAAATTAAAAATATTAGATATTATACGTTAACTTATTTATTTAATGAAAAATATAAATGTTGCAAATTTATTTATTTTGAAAAAATATAAAGCATCCTTATATAATAAATTAATCAAGAAAAGTTAAATAATTAATATACGTACAACAAAGTAGATATCAAGTAGATAATAGTATTGACAAGATTTAATTTGATAATTTATTGAAAAAGTATTTATAAAGAGATTCGCACTATTAATTAACACTCAAAGTGATTAATATAATCGATGGTTAATCACATATTAATAAAACATATTCTACGTGTACTTGGTATCACGGTTATTAGTAGACTACAACATAAAATGCTTTTTCTTATCTATAGGATATCTATAATCATATGATAAGAGATTTATCATTTTGCGAATGAAACAGCAAATAGGAAAACATCGCTTACATAGAAGTCGAACGATAACGGATGCAGAAAAATTATAAAAATGCATTATCGGAAATGAGTCAAAGTTATACCACGTTGCAGGTAGATAGTACACCGAAATATATAAAACATTTTGAAACAATATATATAAATATATATTATTCAGTTAGTATTTTTTTTAAATATGTTATTATTTTTCTGAAAATTTTTTAACATTTTTTTAAGCGTATTTTTTATATTTTTTTTATAAACATTGTAATTTACAGTATAATAATGCATGTCAATAGTATTCATTCAAGGTTTTCCTCGTTTTTAAAATAATGTAATAGGCCTGTTATTTTCATAGCTGCTAATATTATTTGTCAATATTAGTCGAAATCTAAATGTAGGATAGTAAATTATTTTAATTATGTATGCTTTGTTGCATTTAAAATGTAATAATTACATATCTTAAAAAGAATTAAATATAATATGCGACAAAACTAGATTGCAGGTTCAATGTAATTTGTTCGTGCTTCGCTCGCTCTTTGTGCTCAAGCTTCGTTTGTTATGTACTCATGAAGTTTATATTCTCCAAGATCATAATTTCTATACGTATGTATATATGCATATGTATGGTATTGATGACATATATTACATGTAATCGTTTATGGAGATCATGATTTTTACTATAGACAAATATATCGCCACTGAACTATTCACGACTCTTGAATTTTAGTTAAATTTTTTTTAGTTTTGCAGCAATAGTTTCAACTTTTTCAACTATGGAATAAAATTTGTTGCTGTTTTCGCAATATTTATTTGACAAAAACGAATGTTAGAAAACTTAAAATATTAAAGTACATAAGTCAATTTTTAATCATTGGTTGCAATTTATTAGTATGCTAAACTGAGAAAAAAATCACGATTTTTTTCTAATTAAAGGTATATTTTAATTATTATTATTATTATTCTATTCTAAATAATATCTCTAAGGATTGATTTAATTGACGGAAATTATTTCCTATTTCTCTCGAACTGATATCGTTCATAGAAATTAATATACGACAAGAATTCCGTCATAATTAACCCATCAGCAGATGTATAAGTACACGACCGGAACGAGTAACTCCTAAGGAGCAGGGAACTTCACTCTCTGTATTTCTGTTCCGAGTTACGAAGAAAGTTTGGCGAAGCCCGGCGCCAGTGAGCCAAAACACTGCTTTCCCGGTGTCATCTCTCATACCGCTCGACCTGCTTGTACGTGCAAGATTTAGTTGTCGCTATAAAGCGCTTACTGCTTCCTGCTTACTACTAAGTCGCGCTGTGGATCAAAGGCCGTAAATGTCGTCCTTATTCAAGAATGAAATATGGGTCGCGATGCACGTCACGCATACAACAACTTTATAGTCAGACAAGATCCGATCGGAAGTGGAGTAAGACGTAAGAAACGTCTGTGAAAAGATTATTCGACTATATGTGCATACCGCAGCATAAATTGACGAAAGAGCGCGTTTCTATTCCGCGGGTCAATTACCAAGTATCCTTTAATCCATTAAGAAAATTATCTCGACACTCTGAGAAAATTTATATCAAAAAAAGAAAATAAAAGTGTGTCCCACATGTCTGCCATATCCCCTCCCTCCTCCGCCAATTTTGATAATAGGATATATATGTTATGACAATCTTTTACAAAAATTGCATTTCTGCAACATACCCGAGGTATAAATCTTATCAATTCCTTAAAATAAATTAAAACTTTGTGGTGTTTAATGTACACTTTATTATTTGAATATCGTAAGAAATCAGCGTCGAATACTTGGATAGTGCTTTTTGTTATTAATATAGTTAATACAATAATTAATATTTTGTGAAAATAATTGGCTAGAACATATTACGTTATTGAGATCGATAATTCCATTACACCGTGTTTACCGATATCGTGATATCGTCTTTTCGATCTTAATTTGACATGGACGCTGCACCACCTGGTTACTTATTTTTATTTTTATTTTCTGTTCTTTCAGTACGAAAAATTTTTGCTTTTGTGCTTGCTAAAGAAACATAGGAGAAGAATGAGAATGAATGTACTTACGATATATTGATCCCTGCAATATGTTCTGTCAATAAAGTATATTATTACCAATTTTCCAAAAAGGTTGACACACATAGAATCATTCCGCCCAGCTTTATGTACAATCTTTGGATACACATATGGTAAGTAAACGATTGAGCTAAAATGTCGATGTACTAATAAAAATGTCTCTACAAATTGCAAAATTTTTGAAAAAATTAATATTATTTCTTTTTCTATATTTAAAAGACAAAAAGAAAATTAATTGATATTTCAAACACATAGAAACAATTTATAATTCCACTGTTGAATGTAACGTAAAAATAAATGAGTATCTTTATAAGGCAACAATTACATAAGTTGTACAAATTGATATATGCAAATTACAATATATTTCGATGTTCTGTTTATTTCATATATATGTTGCCATAATTTTCACTCACGATAAAACGCGATTTGAAAAGATTGCTGAATTTGCATTTAAAATTTCACTTGGGATGATCATCATAATATCAGAATATCGATATTTCCGTCCGTTGCGCGCTAAACGCAGCTGGCCGTATATTCGCAACAGAACGACTGAATAATTCCGTTCGTGTAATGAGTCCGTGCATTTTTTTTTTTTCGTTTCTTTCCGCGATGTTCTGGCAATCTTTCGCTCTGCTCCTTCCCTCTTTTCAACGGTTGCTCGTCGTTGTAAACACGCGAGTGTATACTGCACGTACGCAATGGCAGCCTCGAAATGGCAAAGGAGCCGGAATCTTTATTACAAATCTGAGTGCACCTGTGCGGGCGTGCAGAAAGGTACCTGCTATACTCAACGATCACGGTAGAAATAAGAGAGGTCGTTTTATTTCGACGGTGTTTCAATTTAGCAGCCGCTGCGAAAGAGTTTCGACCTTTTATCGCGTAACATTTGCCCGGCGGGGGTGGAAAATAAAAGGAAGACGAGTCGGAAGGGGAGCGGGTGCGAAGCATGAGGCCGAAATATAAAAACGAGAGACATCGCGACTAGGCACGAATATTGCGCTCCATAGCGATATTAGTATCTGGAATTTAAATATAAGTAGTTATGTGTATGTGATATAGACGTTCATGTATACGGTGAGCGATTTTTATAAACGCTCTTGCATTTTTATATGCATTATCTATGATTTTTTATCAAAAAATATTTTGCAAAATAATCCGCAGCTGCAATATTTAAAAATTCAAAAGTGCAGCTATTAATGCAGTTAATTTTCAGCCCTTCTATAATTTAATTACAATATTTAACGTTTTGCAAACTCACAAATTGTATCTCATTATAATAAACTTGAAGGCATATTTGCACAAAAGTATACATTTAAAAATATGAAAATAATTAGAGAAAATTATAGGCTATATATTCTGAGAAAATTATAAAGATATGAAAAAATCGACCTAACTACAGTGACATTTGAAGAAATTTATTTAAATACTATATTATACGCTGGGCTTATTACTATTAGCGCGCTCTTTTAATTCAAGTTTCTATTACTGTAATTGCCAACCGAAACTCGGGTCGTTTTATCACATAATCGAAAGTCTTTTCGTATGTTCGTTATTTCTTTCTCGTCACGCGGGATTCCATTATTATCGTCATCTAATTGATCTCTTATTATATTAATGGAACACGGCTAGCCCATCATGTATGAAAGTGGAATTTTATTGACGACTTTATCGGGTACCTGTCGTTTTTTTCCACCTTTTGCCGACTTATCTGCAGGTCAAATCTTATTTAGCATCGACTTTCGTCCTGCTATTTTTATCTTGTTGAATTCAATGCGCGATTAAGCGGATTTCTTTTCACGATGAGCGTAAATCGGAACTCAGATCAGGGTTCGCATTTGTTATATCGAAGATACCAGCTGTTTTCAGTAGATATGCGGTTTATCGCTGCGACAAAAGACTCACCGCGATCCGTCCGTGCCATGTCGCTATTGTCCGTTTTCGCTTTCAAATTCAACGTGATTACTGTGAATGTTAGTCGACGGACACTTCATTTTATTCGTACAATTGTTCAGTTAAAAATCTATCATATTTTTGTAGAATACCATACAGTAAAATAATTATTTATCTCTTATATATACAAAATAATTTGAAACCTGCGTGGAGATAAAATAAAGTCATATAGAATGCAAAAAATTTCATTCATTATTTTTCTCTTAAATACTATTAAAAAAAACTATTGTGGGAACTAGAATTTAAATCCGACGTCTGTGCTCCTAACAAAAGAATATTTATCGATCGAAAGGAGAAACGCGCGCGCGAGTCGAGATAAACAGATGTGAGTCGACGTGCATAGAGATAAGAGTTTCGATTCTCTGAGCAAAATTATCGCGAAAATAGTCTTTCTCGTATTCTCTGTAATCGCGACCCTACATTATCATTTATATAATATCCATTTAAGAAGTTCTAGGTTTCATTAAACGAGGTTCTAGTTTAACTCACTAAAATGCATTTACCATTTGTATATTATACCGCAAAGCAAACCCATTTTAACTCCTATTACTGTAGAGCAGTTATAACGATAATTGTAACAGTTATAATAATTTTTATTCAGCCAATTACTCACGACAATATTAACGTAGATTAAAATATGTAAATCGAACAAATAAAATAAGAATTGATAAAAATATTGGAGTTTACAATGATTAGAAATTTAACTTTGATGCGGAAAGAGACTCATAACATTTGCATAGATGCCATTATGCGAATGATTAAAGAGAATAAACACGCGAGCATACGTGTTCATGCAAAATAAGTCGTAATAGACTGTAATAGATTGCATGTGAGACGCGACGTGAGAAATAATAATCCGTCATTGAGATTCTATTTTCCCTAGGGAGAAATGCTAAGTGGTCCGCAAAAACATTTGGTTGCATGCAGTGAAACTGCGTTTTTCTCTTACCTGCATCATAAAGCTGTCATCAAGAAGTCAATGAATGCTAATACAAATTATGCTCTAAATTATTCTTGTTTTTGTATTGTGAAAGAGTAGGTGTTGGTTTCGGTAGAAATATTTATTAAATTATAAAATACACACGTACAAAATATAAAATAACTAAAAATTATAAAATCGATAAACTGATTGTATGTTTTATATTTATATATTTTTTATATATTTTTATTATTATATATAAAAATAATATTGCAAAATGTTAACAGCACTAAAAATTACTAAAATATTTTTATAATAAATAAAAAATACTATACAGAATATTCGACAGGTGAAAAAAATTGAAAGAGTGATTCTAGATGATAAAATCAAGATCAAAATCAAGAATAACAAATTGCGATTTCGTTTTTTAATTGTAAATGTTAAATATTCGTGTGTTTTAGGCACTTTTTACTTAAATATTCAAATATTCAGAATAACAAAACTTCGGTGGAGGCTTCGTCTTTTAATTTTAATATCTAAATATTTACGTGCTATAAATACTGTTTACGTGAATATTTAAACGTCTATAATTAAAAAAGGAAGCTGTCGTCGTAATTTTGCTGTTCTTGAGTTTCGTTTTATTTTACCATTTAGAATCATTTTTTAAACTTTCTTCCACCTGCTGCCAAGCATTCAGTATATGTAAAAATTCAAAAACTTTATGTACATAAAAGCTTTAAATACTTAAAGATAATCTTTTCAGAAAGAACAGTTATATCTCAAATGTTGTTAAATTTGTAATACCATAATGAGACTTAACAGAATCATTGAAAATGAAAAATTTATAAAGAAAAGTGGTCTTAATCGTATTATTTTTTCACAAACTTTTATATATTATATATCTTATTATTACTTATACAAACGTTTTTACCTTATGTACTCTAAAAGATCGCACGATGCCTGCTAATAAAAATTCGTATATACAGTATGTCGAAGTAACTTCGAATTAAAATAATAAATGGGGATACTTTCCAAGACTTGGGGAATGAATTTATTACATACATATAGTCACGATTAATGTTTTATTGAATGCGTAGTTAGAATGTTTAGTATTTACATTGATTCCACGTATTCAGATAAATAACGTTGATGAGCGCGAGTCCGCGGTCGCATCTTCACGTATCGTGCGTGCCGCGCATAAAACTCGATGTATGATTAAAGACCGTGATCGCTCATCGCATTTCCTCATCGCAGAAAAGCCGCGAGATCGAGCTCTCGCGGAACATTCGCGAAACAATCAGTATAGCCGCGGAAACGCGAGAATCTTTCCGAAGTACACTCCTTCGCCACCCCCTTCCTTCACCTCTATTATTTTACACTTGAAAATCTGTGGCGCTAAGTGCCCGGAGGAAGAGGATCTAAAGGACATAAAAGAATCCAGAAGATGTCTTTTAAGCGTCTTTTAAATATCTCGTCTTCTGGGTTTTCGCTTTATTTGCGTTATCTTCGATATTTTAATGAAACGAGGAACAGAGCTTTGCTCGATGGAAAAGGTCCCCACCGTCGATGGAATAACATATAAGTGGAATAAAGAAAGTTCCGCTTTCGATAAAATAATTGAAGGAGTGTATTTTTTGCGCCTCGAAAGATCCGATTGCTCGCATTGCTGGCGTGATGCGCGCCATCCGAGGCTGGATTATTCATCAATCTTGAGAACGTATGAAAGTGGGTATGCACTAGAAGAGAAACGAAAAAAGAACGGGCGAACAAACGGAGAGCAAACGTTCGCCCTCTCGCGCTCGCCGTCTCCCCTCGTTCCTTCTCTGTGTTCACATCGGACATTCGTTCGGTTGAACGAACGTTTGCATTTATCATTTATTTAAAGATAGGTATACACTGAGCGAACAAACAGAGCGAGAATGCTTCAGTGTATACCCACCGCCCGGAGAACTCGCGAGAAAGAACTTCCTCGCAATGACGACGACGGCACTGCGGGGACGTCGACGGGAATTGAGGTAAGGCTTCTACAGCGCGGAAAGAACGTCGCTCATCCACCTCAGGTTCGCGTAATCAAGTTGTCGCGAGAAATCTGCTTGTCTTATCTCGTCGCGATTTCGAAGAAACGTACACCGGGTCGAAACAAGATTTACTTAAACTCTCCGCCACTGACAAAAGATAACAAGATTACTCTACGGCGGAATTTACAGCCTTCGCACGTTTGAAAATATACTTTTGTCATTGTAGACCGCGTACCGGTCAAATACACGATTTTTTTTTTTTTTTATTCAAATCTGTATTTATTTATCTATTGAAACACGATTCGGGTAGATTTTTGTTTTTTTGTTCAATTTGATTTGTAAAATAAAAAGAGGCTTTACGGTAGCACAGTACGCGATTTAATCGAAGAGTACGATTCGTCATTATTACGGCCTCGCCGCGAATGCTGGTCACGACAAACAGAATTTTCGCGGCAGCCTCTACGTTATGCAATAACGTATCGTACATACGGTGAAAGCTCGATCAAACGCAATCGAAAGGGATGTTTCGACCAAACAAAAACATGTGCAATCAATAAATGCAAAACGATAAGCGATACAAATCACTTTGGGATTCGAAAATATGAACGCTACCGCGATTAATTGGAAGAACGATAAATCGAGCTCTCGCCGTGTACATTTGTCTGTACGTAACGAATATATACGTGTATATATGTATATATGTAGAATGCACGTACGAAGAAACGACTCACCGATCACGCACACCGAAAGATATCAATGAGTCGCATATCGAGCGGAAGGATTTCCCACCGGAAAACGAATTTCCTGCGAGAAACCGAGTTTCCTATCCAAACAAAACGGATCTCCCTTCCCGCTCGCACAACGCTTTTTCACCAATGCGTATCTTACGACGTACCTTAGTACCATAGTTCCATAATCCTCTGGTCTCATTGCGGTCCACGCGGTTACGTCCGGAGTGATTGGTAATTTTGTCGCGAGAAAATCATTTTACACAGCTTAAACACGCTAACGAAAGGCAAACGTAATTTTAAAATAGAAATATATTTACATGAAATAAATTCATCACACGAAATTTATCACGGCATATTATGCCTACGTGGTAAAATTTTGTATTGTTATTTCAAAATTATTCATCTTTCACACAGTTTTCAGTATTCCTTTTGAATTATCATTGTTTTGTACGATTTGTCATCACAAAAGGATCTCTAAGTACAATAAGAGAAATTGTGTTCGTATTTACACGCCGTAATCTTGTTTCTCATCGTTATCGTGGACAGGAAGGAGCTTGGACTGTAACTTGGCGCGCAACGAAACGCGTAGAGAGAATTACGCGAGAATTTAAGAGTAAAACGTATCCTACAGTAAGTCGCTAGCTCAATTCCAAAACGGAGTACAGTCGTCCCGGCAAGCACACTTACGCGGCACTCGCGCGAGAACGGGCCAAGATGGAAGATAAGGTGCGGAGGGTTGAAGACACGGCTTCACAGGTGGGCGCACCGTATCGGAACGAACTCGGACTCGCCGGCGACTCTCTGTCCTTAAGCTATAGGACACCGTCGGATCACCCGAGTCGAATTACCGCGGCTGTCAACCCCGAAGAGCGTCTATCTAGTATACGCAAAATAGAGACACACGTAAGGTATCGCCGGAGTTCGTGGTATCACGCGCACAATCATCCCCGGCACCGAAGTGTCTTCCCGAGTCGAAAATCAGCGCGAGGGCTCCAGGCAGCGTGCCGACACCAGGC
>QKQZ01054809.1:0-15923 GCA_003595255.1 Solenopsis fugax | reverse complement strand
TCATCGCCGGTGCGGCACATGCGCGCGCCCCATCGTCGTATATCTATAAGGGTAGCTACCCCTCGGCGAGGCCGGTCAGTTCTCGCCCGTCCGGGGAATCGGGCCGCCGTTCGCGAGATCTCGTTCCGCCTTCGTTTCGGTCTTCATCGTCCACCCGATAGGACACAAACGCGAATCGTTTCGCCGACGGGAAATGAACGCCACGATGCCGACCGTGGTCTAGAAACTCGTCTCCCGGGAGTGAAGCTTGCGGGACACGTGTGCACGGAGACGCTGTGGGGTGTCATATGCCAGTCGGGGATTGTGTACCGGTGTCTCGCTGGCGTCACTGATGGGTAAAAGTGTCTTCGCCGAGGGAGGAGTGACGATATACAGTAAGGATCTCAAAAACGCGGTCAAAACAAACCTTGCACGCCCAACAAGTCACTTCAGGCGATGAAATTTCAGTAAAAGATATATCATCATGGCGTAACATCAGATATCGTGTGTAGAGCTACGTGTATGCTATTCGCCCGGATAACCGAGAGAGCCGATTAATGCAGACGAAATGTGTGTTGGTTCAATTGTTCTGCGTCGGTGATGCTGAACAAGTTGAACGACAATTGCGTATCGTCCAGGAATGTTAATTTTGATTGAGCTGATATGACAATTTTATCAGTTATCGTTTCATCAATTATTTCGAGCGACACGGAATGACACTTCGTGAGGATGAAGTTAGTCAACATCAGCAATATCGTGTCTAACTAATCATCACACAGTCGCACATTGTCGCAGTAACGTTGGCTAAATAACTGCTGCAATACATGGCAATATCAGTGAATGGTGTATTGATGGCGATGACGTTAGCTAACACAAGTGGAATGTGTAGCGATTTAATCGTCACATGTTATCCGACAATACGCTGGCCGAGGTAGTACCGAAATCCTCCTGCAATCACTTGCCAATTCGTTTGTCAGCAATACGGGGCAATATAGAATGAGAGATTCGAGTTCAACGAACGAGCAAAGTTACTCGACAGCGGGCGAAATGTACACAAATTTAATTGTTCTATACTGCCAGTGTTAACCAGCTAAAATCCTACAGCGATTAGATTTTCAGCAATACGAGTGAGTGCCATACAGATAAAATTGGTTAAAAAATCGGCAGGATGTGTATAGATATAATTTTTAGATACCGGAATTTAATGGCCAATCGAAATGTTACGATAAATCATTGCGAATTTTTACGTTTCACCATATAACGATGATACAGTAAGTAGTGAATTAATGATCATAACGAGATACCTGATCGACTAAACGAAATGCTACGTTCCACTTTCCAATTTTGCTTTCTAATAGTAGACTGGAAATGTTAATCGACTACACATTGCGCTACGAACTACTTTCGTAAGTTTATTGTAGTTAATTGAAGTTTAACTGGCTTCTTAATTTCCTAAGACATTGATAAGAGAAAAACGATAAATATTGTACGATTAATTACAACTAACTATACAAAAAACGCGATGCTGCAATGATCAGTTGTCGAATTGGCAGTAATATGAAATGAAACGATATAAGTGTAAGGAATTAATAATCTTATAAAGAAATTTGTGTTAACTTCGAACAAGTTGATCATTTAAAAATATCAGTAAGTTACTTTTTAATAGAAATGTAAAATAGCCAATTTTTATGGTAATTAAAGAAAAATAATAATTAATAATAAGCTCTCATTTGTTCCAAGTGCATTCCTACAATATTTGACAGGAAACGGTATTACAGTATTAATCGTATTAGAATATTTAATAGTATAAAATCATGAAAATTTTAATTAAAATTACAGGCATATTTAATTAACCGATCGTGATTATTAATGCGGATATATATAATAAGTAGACTACGAATTAAAGTTATTTTAATGAAAATAATTTGATCTTAATAAAATTTCTTTTATAAAACAACGCAAAAAAAATATTACAATATAATAATTATAAGATTCAAAACTCTAAATTTAAGAAGTTTATTATTCAGTAGGGAAGGATATCTTTAGCTTAATCGACTTGTGTTTTTGAGCTATAGGAGCAATGCAATTAGATGAAAGGGTTTGATGTCGGATAACGTGCTTCAAATGTAATCATATACGATCGTCCTCTGAACTTCAGAAACGCGATATCATTACAACGTAATTTCCGACAAATTCTGATGTACAGCTTATTTCGATACCTTGTGATCTCATTAATCGAATCATAATTAAAACTGTGAAAAAGAGAAAAACGTGACAAACGCTCGTAAATGCAAACGACAAAAATATATCTGAATTAATTAATATCTATACTTACGATTGGTTTTATATAAAGCGATTAATGTTTATAATTAATCCGAACGTTTAATTATATCGCACTGTATGTAATGATATTTTTTGTTGCTTTGCGATATCTGTATCAGTAATTGCTATGTATTCATTAAAGAGAAATCAAACTCGTCTAAAAATTGCTTTAAATTCTCAAGTCTTCCAACACATTTCACGTACATATAAAAAAAGCATACAGCGTCCACTTGAATATATACTTTATTTAAACATCTGCTCGCAAAATTGTTAACATTGCACTAAACAACTAAACTTAATTAACACGTTTTCCCTATTTGTCGCAGAAGATTTCTGTAATTTCGTTGGAATGTGATTCCCTGCGAAGGGATTCTCCTCGGGTGTAATCGAGTGTGGCGCATCTCCATCTCCAGAACGGTCTCCGGAGAGATTATGAATTAGCGAGCGTGTTTGCCGAGACAATCTCGGACTCGTAGACGTTAGCTGGCGATATCCCACGCGCGTCTCTCGGAATCTAGTTCATCGTGTTTAGCTAACGTCAAATGAGTTATTCCGCATGAGAGCACAAAACGGATTCGCTGCTTACTGCACGATATTACTGCTCGCCGAATATGTACACATAAATTCTCTGTATTTTACATTAACCCTCCCACCAGGAGCCTCGTGCCAAAACACTTTAAAATTTTTCTCCTCTCTTTTTTCCTTTGTTAATTTGACCAACTGACTCAAAGGCAACTTTTTCTTGACGAAAATTTTATTTCTTGTTATCTCATTTCTAAATTTTTCGATTGGCTATTAAATATAAAGTCTTTTTAAGTAAAGTTACTTTGTAAATTAAAAAAATTTGTTTCAGGCATTTTTTATAATTGTCAATTCACAAAAGACATTTATCTCTAATTGTTTAGAAATCAAGTGAAACTAAACTCAAGAAAATAGAGTAAACTCGAGAAGTCGAAATAGAAAAGAAAAGATTGAAAGAAATAAACGTAAAAAAGACAAGACAATTTTAGCAAGTAGCGTAGTAGTTTGTTGTCCACAAACGCGTATGTGGAAACTCATATCATTGTGTTGCAAAGAGGAAAACGGGCCAACTATCGAAAACATCAATTCGATAGCTCGTAACACGATACTATCACTAGTACGGCAAGTCTCTATATTGTAATTGTATTTAGAAATGGGATATTATCGAAGTTTCTCCTGTAACAGCGTTCCCTAAGGCATTGCAGAAATAGTTGCAGAATATGTAATATAATGCACGATGTACGTATATAAGATATTCAACTATTAATTCAGATTAGTCAGTAACTAACGAGAGAACTTTCAAAAAATATAGAGTTATTCTCTTAATAATAATCTAACAGAGACTTCTATATTTCTTAAAAACTTTCAATAGTAAAATTATTAAACATTTTATAAAATTAAGTTTGAAATTAAGTTTTTATTAAAAAGCTCATTTGAAGTTCGAAAATTATAAATCTTGCTATATATTTATATTTTAACTCTTTCTCAAAAACTTTTATAACTTTTTGGAGAAGAATTTCAACGTTAAATTTACCAAGAATATTATTCATAATCCCCTTATGCACTACAAACAGAATTTTGTAACCGTAAAAGATTTGCAATTTCAAGTGCTTAGCGGTTAATTTTGAGTCTAGTCGAATTCCTATATTAGTATCATGAATTCTGGAGATTCCTCTAGTGGTACAAAGCGGCTGATTAATGTTGAACGCGCGTGTGATAAATGATCGACGTCTTGGCGAAGAGAAAGATGATGGAGAATCACTGGCCCGGTGCTCTCTCGCGGCTCGTCGCTGTGGTTTGATCGAAGGGGTATTTCCTCCCCTCATACACGCGGAAACTTCTTCCGGAAGATAAACCGCTCTCTTTCAGCCTCTGTGTCGTCCTCGGGGCGCGGCCAAGGGGGCACGAAAGTTTCCTCGGAAGATTCACAAAAGATTTTTTGGCCGCGTCGCGACATAATCCAGACAAGGCCAACGGAGTACCCCGTTTGGGAAATTTATAAGAAACTAACGAAGAAGCTCTCTCGACCGGAAACTCTCGAGATACCCGAAAAGCGAAAATCTCATTCAATTGTAGAACACAGTTTGAATTTAATTCAGAGAAGAAAAAGTTACGGGGCTTGATGAAAAGAGAATTCTCAATGTCCTGACTTTGCTAAATAATAAAAAAGTTGAGTTTAGACTAATCAAAGTAACATAAAATAGATAAATTTTTTAGAATTACTTTTAAACAATCCATTCAGATAAACATAATAATTTTTTAATTCGTATTATGAATTAATTGTATTTTAATGGAAAATTTAATAAAGATTCGATTATCGATTTTAACTTAAAAAAAAAATACTGACAAATAATGGAAATAAATTAATGTTACACATAAAAAATAATCTATCCGATTCGATTAAATTATAATCAAAAAACTCAAGTTAATTCAAAAATATTCAAAAATAAAAGGAACTGTATGGACTGCGATGCTCAAATACTCAATATACAAAAACTATGGCACTCGATGTAACAAATTACATCTTAGAATTACATCTTTGGTCATAATCTCACTTGTGATTCATTAAATTTATGAATTGAAAATACCTCTCAATTTTTTATCATATAGTTATATAAATAAATAAAAATTGGACTTCTCGAAGAAAACTTATTGGCTGTGATGCGTTGTGCGTCAAATCGTTAGCGTGCCTGACACGTGTGCGAGCTTTATAATCCCGGAGCTTGCTGCAAAACTAGGTCGAACTTTCACATGGGAGGAAATTAGGGACGAGTTTCCGCGTGCATCATTCCTGTCGAGATAGAGGGGGGAAGGGGAATCGATCCTGGAATTATTAGGTAATTACCGTGGTGCGGCGGGAATAATTCCAGAATCGATTATGTCTGAATCAGGGGACGGGTGAGATGCGAACGGACGCAGCAAACAAGTCAGTATTTTCAAACTCTACCTTTGTAGGGATTAAGTCAATTCATTGAATATTAGATTACTCGCGTGTATGTCTACCGAGATTATACAGTTCGCATTTAACAAACGGAGAACATCGGATTTGTCCTCTTTTAATTTTAACGAAATTTAAATTAAATAAACATTGAAGGAAAATATCAGTATCGCAATATAGGATGACGTTTGAATTATAGAAATAAAATTTTACGAATGCGAAGTTGTCAGGGAAATCAGAAGAGTTACACGCCAAAAGAGACTTTGCGGACGAGCAAGGACGCGATACACTTTTCACATATTCCAAAGATAGCAGCAATCCTCAAAATATAAAAAAGTCAAAGTATGGGATGAATTTTGCAGAAAATCGAGAACGCGCCATTACAACGACGAGGAGGACTCTATATGAGACAATCCTACGATCTCGTCAACCCTTAATGTCTCCATCGTGAGCCTTTGGCAGCTGCTCTACGCGCGAGGACGCGGTCCTGCGGGACTCGGGATCGACGTAGTGTGAACGAGGGAACGGACGGATAAAGATAAGGCTAAGGACGATGGGGGTGCCGGACGTGGAACAGGCCAAGAAGCGACTCCAGGATATACTGAGGCGGGCACAGAAGCTGGAGATACCGACGCAAGAGGTGATCTCGACGAGGACGGCGCGTAAACTGCTCGCCAGAACGCGCAATGTCCTGGCATGGACTATCTGGATCGGAGTATTCGTTATCCTCCTCAGTGGCGTTGTCTACGCTCGTTGGCCTACACGACAGGACGTGGAGACCGTCAGGACCGTGCTGAGGCGAACAGTCAGTATCGATACATATTTATATTTAAATTTTCTAATTCAAATAATATTAAATGATATCAAGTCGTAACAGATATACTTAAATCGATTTTTGACAAACCAAAAAATTGACTTTAAAAGACATAGATTTTAGTACTTTTCGAGTAATCCAAGAACACGACAACAATACGACAGCAACGATACCCCTCTCTTCATTCCAGTTTTCAAACTTACGATATTCGTGGCAAGAGAAAAGACTGAATTTCAATTCACCTAAACATTCTCTCAAACGCGAATTTCCGTTTTCGTTTATATACGAAGAAAAAATAAAGTTTCTTTCTCAGCGTTGAAAATTTTCTTCTTGTTTCTCTCCCCGTTTCCTGCGCCTTCTGTTTTCTTACACTATTTCGTTGCATATCTTACACTGCAGAGAATATGTCAACGGCTTTGATTCTCTGACAAATATGACCTGACCAATATGCACATACGTAAACACACATATTTTCTCTACAAAAAGTATTTTATTTTTATTGGCATGTGAGATGAGGTTTGAACATTTCTTCGCTAAATATGTCACAGTTTTATCGCTCGATGGATATTCTTATTTAAATTCTCTCTCGAAATAATTCAAATTTAATTGATAATTATAGCAATATATGTTCCTTTAAAAACATAATAGCGTAATAATAGCATGTATATGCATATGGTGTTATAATTTCTCATTATGGAATATAAATTTTAGCATCGGCAACTTATTATTAGATTAGAAAAAAAAATAGTTTAACACATAATATTAATATTAATAGAATAAATTAAAGAAATTTTGAGATAATAAAATAGGATGTATTAATATAAAAAGATGGATTGATATCTCGGTATATCAACCCATATACTATATATTCTTTCCATTTAAATAAAAATTGCTGAAAGATATAATACCGTTGATCATGCTACTTGAATTTCGCTGATTTTGGAAAGTTGGCCAATTAAGAGCTCGCGGTGGTCACATGCTGGTGTGGTCGATAATGCCGATTACGTGAAGGAGAGAGAGAACGTTAGAGGTACTAAAATAAAATCGTTCGGCCAGTGATATTTATTAGACGGCACCGGCGACGGTTACGGCCGATAAACGGCACAGACCGCGGCATGGAAAATTCACCTCGTAAATGGAAGCGTGCAAACAATAGTTATCGGATAAGCGTTTTCGCGGGATAAAAGCCGATCGGTCGCGGCGTTCTACAACGCTTGCCGATTCGCGATTTTCTCTCGGGCTATCGTGTCAATCGCCAATCGAAAGAGAAAGAATTCAGCGCACCGTTATGAAGTGTGCGGGAGAGCAA
Organism: Solenopsis fugax; assembly: GCA_003595255.1. NCBI lineage: Eukaryota > Metazoa > Arthropoda > Insecta > Hymenoptera > Formicidae > Solenopsis > Solenopsis fugax. The sequence goes on along the minus strand of QKQZ01054809.1, from coordinate 8,540 downwards.
ACATTTGAAGTAATGGTTACGATGGTGGAAAATTATTTACATCCGTTTGTTTGAAAATTATTTACATCCTTTTAACATGGGCGAAAGCGTGATTAATAACACTCGAAATTTATAATGGCAAAAATTGCCTCCAATCAAATTTTAAGAGGCGTTCAATTTTATTCATTAAATAGTCTATTTGAATGTGCGTTTTGTGCGAAATCAACAAGTAAATAATTCAATTTTTTAATATCACGTTCCTTTTGTATTTAATCAATGACTCTCTAGTTTCGTTGCTCGCTTTCGACCGTATGTCCCGACAAATTTCAATATTATCGATGCTCGATCGCGCAAAATCGCGCCAAAGGAATATCAGCGTTAAAAGGACTAAAAAAAATCGAGACCAGCGAAACAGCCTAAATGAAAGAGATTGCAAGTTCAAAGAGAGCTATCGCATGTGATCCATTGAAAATGCACATACACATACGTATACACACACACACGTAAGCGCGCACGCGCGCGCTTGTGCGTAGCGATTGATCAGTAAAATCATTTTGCTGGTCTCGTCGAATTCGAGTTCCATTTCATTGCTGGATATGCTGCGATATTTTCGAAATGGCCTCTCTCAGAATTATATGCGCTATTGCATGTAATACGATTTTCAAAGAACTTGCGACTCGTTATAGAGTGCCTTTTAAAAAAATATATCGATTCAAATTAATAAATGCTTACATATATATGTATATCGGAAAAATAGAAAGATTTAAATAGATACGGTACGAATTAAGAATTGAAAGGTCTTTTTTGCACTAAAAAAGATCAGCAGTACCAAAATCAATATATCAATGGTGATATATAAAATGGTGACCGTGATATTTTACACGTATTACTATCGCAAACTCAACAAAAATTATTGCAAAAACTAAATATTTCGGTTTTTGTGAAAAACAAAAAAAAACACCGTACGTGCTGCATACACTTTTTTGTTTGAAACAAACGCCGTCGGCGTTGTTCGTAATTATTTCAAAACGGCCGTGACTGCATATGTTTCAATTTACGCTTCGGTATCTTCGTTTTGGTTTTTCGTTGCGTGTTTGTTCCTGATTGTCGCTACGTTTATTATTTCTTCCTTTTTCCCGGGCAACGCCAAATGTGTTCTGTTAGCAGTAGCTCTATCATGTTTGTTAATTAAATAAGAAGATCAAAGTAAGAAGAACGTTTCCATAGAGAGAAATATGAGGTGACAATCATTTATAGAGTATCTAAAAACAACCGTGATGACTTCATTGTTAAAGAAAAATTGTATTGAGTTAATTAAAGAATTTGCAATGTAATGTATTCAAAATCACTTTCATACGGCAGTTTTTTTATTTTATATTTCTTTCATATACAATACACTGAGAGAAAAAATTTCTAAATTTTAATAAATAATTATTCGAATAGTACTAATAAAATATTTACTTACGGTGCATAAATATTTACTCTATTAAAAAAATTATATTTAAATTAAATTAGTGACTCTTGTATTAAATAAATATATACATTTAGTAAATATTTCATTAGTACTATTTGAATAAATATTTATTAAAATTTGGTAATTTTTCCTCAGTGTATCTACAATTCATTTCAAAGATAATTTAATATTTCGGTCAAATTCTATTTATTTTTATAAATTAGAAGCATATTTTCGGAATTATATTTTATATTTGAAGAAATTAATGAAGAAAATTAAAATTTTTTAATTATACTATATTAGAGAAAAATTAGAGAAAGATAACTATATTATTTTGTGCATGTGTATACTAATTTTCACTAACATAACAAATACGCTACAGATGTATTACCATTTTACATTACTTCATATTATCTATATTTTTTAATTTCCTAGCTTATTTTAAAATAATGAACCGATCTCTTGGTTGCTCTTTTTCTCACTATTGGAGTCTGATAATTCGCTCTCTATCTTCTTTTTTTCCGTGCTCCATAGCGCGTCGCGGATCGAGACGTCGAAAAGAGACCAGAGAGCCCGCCGGGCCCTCTCGAGGTGCTCAATTTCCATGGAAATGGCATCGAAACAGCACGATTTCCTGCACTTTCCCGCCACCGCTGTTCCCGTCACGTTCCTCTCACTTTCACGCGTACATATACGAGTTTGCGTGAATACGCGCGGATCCGTTTTCTTCTCATTCAGAGAAGCTTTTGATTCACTCGATTACTTCGTCCGTTTCTCGTCAGAAAAAGAATAGAGAAAAAATCGCGGCTTTAAACGCAGAGTAGCGAAGTCAATGTATTTTGCACTGGTAACGTACCGTGTTCGCGTTGAAAAACGACATACAATATATTTCACCGCATATCTCAATTGAGAGAAACTAAAATCTCGTTTAAATGTACTTTTGGAGTCGACTTTTCCAAGACCAAGATTAAGAAGCGGGCATGCTTGCTAAAAGTTTAATGCTGTTATAATTACTTTAAATTTTTTGAAGGATGTTTGCCAAGATCAATATAAATCCTTAAGATTCCATTCTCCTGATATAAATGCATAAATTTGATATTTAATATTCATCGTAAAAAAATCTTTTCTTCTCTCTTCATTAATATTCTTAAATTATCTTATTAATTATCACTTTAATTGCTCATGTAATTCTCACATTTCTACACTCCGAAAAAAAATGTGTTTAAAAATTAAAATATTTAGTCCAATACGTTCAACTAAAATTGGGTTGATTCAACAATTATTTAGCTGCATAAAAAAGATATGTAAAAAGATATATAGATATATATTCATTCATGTTAATCGTTAAAATTTTTTAATCAAAACTTAACTAACCAACTCAATATTTAGTTGAACGTATCGGACTACATGTTTTAGTTTATCGACCAATTTTTCTTTCAGTGTAAGTCGTGATATCAACTGAATAAATGTAGGCCATACATTTTTCAGATTTATTTTTTACAACTAGTCACAAAAAACACAAACCTAATATTTTTACAAAAATTATTACTCTTACATGTACTTTAGTATCTGTATGTTTATATATTTTAAAAAATTGCATATAAAAATGATATCTAATTACAGCGAACAAGATATTTCAAAGAGAAGAAATGCGCAGGACACAAATGTCTCAAGGTGTGTGTTAATTATTACCCAGTATAATATTGACGATACAGAATTAAAAAATTGGAAACTCTTCTTAGCATGATACTCAACGTTTCGAGAACAGCTTTGAGAATAACGATATACAGACTTATAGATCCTTGATCATAAATAATTGCTATAGAATTTATTTATAAAAATGGTTGCAAAAAATACGTATAGAGTCAATCAACATGTATAAATAGTTGCTGCTTACTGTCGAAGAATGTTAAACTACTTCACAGCGGAGCTCTTTTCTCCAAGAAAGAGCGGTAAAGTTGGAAAGAATCTCGAAGGAATTTTAATATCCACGCAGAGTGTTTTATCCGCGGACGCTCCGTGCGCTCGCTAAATTAAAAAATGCCCCGTTAAATAGTAAGTAGTTGAAAAAGTACGTAGGGCGTAGAGAGCGCTAACGAGGTCTACAAAGTATGCATAAAAGAAGCGATAAGAATCCCGTCTTGGGATTAAACGGAGTTGTTTACTCCCCGGTCGCTTCTATTGAACGAAAAAAGATCGGGAAATGAAACTTTATATTCTCATATACTTTCATATAACCAAAAAATAATATTAATTGGTGCGAAAAGAGAGAGGTAAGTAGATGGACATATAGAGAGAAAGAGAGAAGAATAAAGAGTCAGAGAGTAAAAAAGAGAGGAAGATAAAACTATTGTTAACCCTTTCTAAACAAATATTTTTTCTTATACGGAATTCTAGTTAAAATTTGATTAATAACTGATGTTTGTCTACAATTAGTGAGAAATGGAGTGGAAAAACAGATTTAATTTACTCTTTCAAACGCATAAAAGAAGTTACTTTTCTTCAAAGATGTTAATTATGACATGAGTATTGTAATAAATATTATTTAATTGAGAAGACATGTGTGAAGAGACACTCATCTCTCTTTCGGATTTTTTTATTTTATAATCAACGAGAAATGACAAAATAAAAAAATAAAAAAAAGAATAAAAGTATTAGTAGAAATATTTTGACTACTAACAAAAAGTAACTCATTTTTCTAACGTATCTTCTTCGATACTACTATATTTCTATCAATCTCATTTATTCTTCGAGCTTTTATGTTCTTAAAAATAGATACCTAATCAAGTTTTCGCTTTTAAGGACAGATCAGTAACAAATTGGTCAAAACGATCAATGAAAAGTGACGCTTCACGAATAACAACGGCGCGAATTCCCTTCATCTCGAATTGCGAAATTACATTTTCACTCAGCAGCGCGTCCGTTTTGTAACAATCGCAATTATTTGCCCTGACGCGCGTGACGGCGGTACGTTCTGCGCGATTATTTACATCGCGTGACGTATCGTGCGCGTGCGATTGCAGTCGTCTCGTGCATTCGCAACTCAGCATCGACCATGTAGCTCCCGGGGCCCAGGATGTCGAAATTATTATTGAAACATTAATTAATCCGATACGAAACAAATAATTTCATAAATTTAATATTGTGTTTTTTTACACAAACTGGAAAATATGTTTATAAATATTTATTAATATTATGTTACAGATATTTTGGCCTTTTAATAAATAATTTTAAGTTTCAATAAATAATTATATTAAATATTTCAATGAGATCATATTCTGATATAAGATGCACAATGATTCCCGCACTAATCACGAATAAATGTAATTTTGAAAATGTAGGGTAATTTCGATATATACCGCACTTATCTAAAACTTAATTTATCAAGTTTTATTTTATTTAACACTTCGATTCGACATCGAAATCATCAAACAGATATCATTTCGATATCGATTCAATAAATTCTTGCTGAGTAATATAATAGAATGATCGCGTGTAAATTACCCTCACTCCTATTTTTTCTGACTTTTGTGGCATAAATCTTCGCGTAAATATCAAAGTCAATATAAATTTTTTTTCACGCATTTATAGTTTCAGAAATTGGAAACTCAACAAAATTATATTTAATATTATTTTTATATAATTCTTTATATATTTTTTATATGTCTTAATCGATTTTTTTTTCAATATAGAAACTTGTTTCTTTTCCAACAATTTTTTAAGGAATAATAAATGTATCAATGGAAATTAAACACTTATTTTTAAATTTTAATAATTTTGGCTTTTCAGAGAGAGAACGAATTTTTTTTATTCATATTAAAAGACGCAGCTATTTGTGTGTACAATGTACGCAATATGCATGAGCCAAACGCTATCGCGCGGCAGTTTACAACGGGTTGTACCCACTGATGCCTGACCACATAGATCGCGAGTCCACTGTTCGGTCTGGGCGTATTTACCAAGAATTGAAACCCGGTACAACTGCAATGTAGCATAACTGACGAATGTAGCCTACGGTGCTACGAACAAAGATGTGTAATCACTGTGTCTACTCGTGATAATAGAAACGCGATGAATGGCCCGAATTTTCAATTTACACCTATCTGTCATGTACATAATATACTTTGAATTGAAAGGTGAAAGGAAAACATAGCGTCTCCCGTAACATTTAGAATCAACTTCATTCTTCTTAATAAAACTTTCGAAAGAAATCATCACTTTTTTATCATTATCCAGAGATCTCGTGAGTCAGAAACCTTTCTTCGCAGTAACTATTATATATACGTAGCACCTTGTATCGGTTTAATGCGGGTCCCAAGTAAAATATTCTGTAGCAACAAGTGAGAAACGCCGACAAAAATAAGGCAACACCATCGACAATGAATAACTCGACTTTATTGAAAGCTACGGTGGTCTTACCCTTTGCGACAAATTACGGACGCATGGCGCTATTGTGCCATAAATATTACGATGTCGACGAGAGAGTGGATAAACTACATTCCCGATTTTGAGCAAATCGATATTTTACACGACATGCATAGTAATGCGTCACATTACGTTAGTGGCATAATCTATTAGAACAGTAAATATTGAAGCAGAAATGATAGGGAAATATCATAGAACGCAGCCATATGTTATTTTCACATATCTGCAAAAATATCAATTACATCAGTCCCATTCTAGATATTTTCCCAGAATTGGCCGCATGTTTTCGTCTGGTTATACTATCATAAAATTCTCCGTACAAGGGAAACACGTATATGAACAAGATTCGGGGGTAGACCGCCATCGGAGTAGACAGCGACAAAGGGGTTGAATAGCTGGAGATTTTAATTAGGATAACCCGCAGCTATATACTCCCGAATATTGCATTAGCATAGCCTCGCCACGGTGCTCAGGGGAACCCTTTAAACAAACATCTCGAAAAACCTCCTTTCGCCGACGGGAGCTAAAAGATAAGAGCCGAAGTGGGGCGAGGGGGTGCAGCGAGATGGGAACGTAAGCGAAAAGAGTAGAGAGCAACGCAAATAGCCTTTTCGGAGATGCGGTAGCTCGGTCACACGCGACTCTGACCTGCGTTTCGACGATCGAAGTGATGTTTACCGTTTGCCGACTCACCCACCCTCTTGTTTGGTTTCGCGGCTAAACCGGCGGAAATAACCCTGGTCGCACTGGGCCCAGGTACGGGCTGGTCATCCGCATTTCCGGATTATCATCATTCTGCGCGATGTGTTTACTTGCGATCTACGTTCTTCTGTTTTTACAACTGACAACGCTGTAGAAACGGCGTAAGCGACTTTTTCCGAGGAAGGTTGAAAATTCTACAAGAAATACAGCCATACGTTCAAAGAAGAGTTTAGCTCAAAGTTGTTTTTATATTTTACAAATTTATTTTTTTTAAATTTACTCGTATATTAATAATCACAAGATTACACCGAGAGAAATCGTTTGGTAGTATAGTGATCAAATGAATTTTATAGTTACTGATACCAAAAACTTAGTTACATTTAACAAAACTTTTTGTAATTTGTTGTATGAAAATAATTATTTGGTTAAGGCTACAAATTGTTTGATCAAAACAACTATATATTTAGTAATTATCACTATAAAATTCATTTGATCACTATTCAACCAAACTTTGGTTGATTTTACCAAACATTTCTCTCAGTGTAGATAAAAGAAACTTGATTAAAATTATCGATAAATTTTTTCTACTTTTTAAAAGAGCAGATTTCACCATTATCAGAGCGAATCGCCTTCAATTCGCCTTCTTTAGTATCAGATCAACGATACAAGAGAACGTATAGAATTCGTGCGACCTCCCCCGCGGGGAAAAAATAATTTTTTGCGTGAGCACCATACTCGTAGCGTGAATACTCACGACTTAATTACACGCGAGATTGCCTCGTTTCAGCATGCATGATCCCGCACGAATGTATACGTTACGCGGTGTTATCAGTCATTCTACCGCATAACTATCGCACGCGTACGCAACGCATTCACCTATCTGCATGCACGAAGTCATTTCCTTTAATGTCGCATAACTGTTTATATCGTTAATGGTTGAAGTTACGCGATATTGTCTCACACGGCGGACCCGTATACCTTGCCATGAATGATGAGGTTACCACATACTCGGTAGTAGTTGCATTACGCAAAAGTGGAAAGGGAGATTATCACTTACATCCTGTATACTATAACCGGGCTTGATATCTCGTTCATCTTGTTTGCGTATGAAAAATGTTTAGGATAAAACGCATACATTAGAGCGTTCGTTAACATGATGAGATATAAATTGAGATATAAATAATTACTCTTTTAGCAAAAGAATGATTATTAAATGCAGAACTGTACCTCCTTTTGATTAATTTTATATCGATTTTAACATTTTCAGATTCTGATTCTATGGTTGAGTAGCAGAATTTAATAAAGAACTTTTGTATTTTATAGTTATAAAGCAGATTTATAAATATTCTTTTGGCACATATTTTAAAAAAATATTTCTCTTTCTGTAAATGTTTCTGTTGATCTCTTTTCAGATTTTCAAATATTACAAGCTATCTACATAGTTTTTTATCAATCAAAGAAGAAAAGCAAAAAAGCACAGGAAAAATTCGCTCGCTATTTCGCTTCTTATTCTGTACTTTGTATCTATTTCTTTGCTGTACGAAGTACTTTGTACCTACTATTTTTTACCGTACGAAGCTTGGGTCTCGTAATTGAATGATAACATCTCGCATGAGCTACAGACTGCATGATTCTTTTGTGGTTTTCAAGAGTAAATTTTCGGCAGTTTCTCTAAGATCAAAGTCTCTCGTCGTTACAGTAGAATTGAAAAATAATACATTAGTGTGATAAAATAATACATATATACTTTGTCATGAAAAGATCAATTTTCAATATCAATATTGAAAATTGCAATATTAATACCGACTCCGAAAAAAGTAAAACAAATATATCGATTCATTAATGATACGAATTAATTCAGTATCATACAATACATATTTTTCTTCTCCATCTCACACTGCAAAAAAATTCAGTAAAATTACATATAATAGATGTAAAAATTACACGATTAGTCCCGTAAATATAAAAAAATCATATAATT
>QKQZ01054803.1:0-18861 GCA_003595255.1 Solenopsis fugax | reverse complement strand
CACGAGCGTGCCCGCTGACTGATACGCCGCGCGGATCACGGCCGTCATGCCCAGCTGCCGCGCACGACGCGTCCTTCGCTCCTACGTGCGCTCCTTGCCGATCGCCTGAGTTATTAAATCGCGATTCAACGTATGTTTCTCGAGCTCCGTCCTGCGCGTATGTGCGAGCGTGTACGTGCCTGTGTGTGTGTGTGTGTGTATGTGTATGTGTGTGTGTTTCGTTTTGCGTCGTTCCTTTTGAGCACGTTGACATTTTCGCCAATTCGTTAAAATAGCTCATTCGTATTGATCAGCTCTACTGACCAGCTATGACCAGAAAGCTCTTTCATTCCCTTTCACTTATCAAGAGTATCTTTCTCTACTCTTTTTTTTATATACGTACTAATAATAAATTAATGAGAGAATATACCTGTCTCCGTCACTTTTCGATCCGTCTGAAGAAATTGGCTGTTTCGACATTGAATGGTAGCGCCTGAGAAAAATTTGTTCTTTTACATAACGACGCCACGCAGATTCCTCTCTGTGTCACAGCTGGAAAACGTTGCGTTCCGAATGAAACGAGACGGCATAGACTGCAAGGAGAGAACTGTACGTTTTTCTTCTTCTCCTTTCAGCAAATCTTAAGTATGAACATAATGCGCAAATTACGAGGGGGTACCAGCGTCGGTATGGGCTCGAGCGGTACCGGTGGCCTGGACGATTGTGCCGGCGGCACGAATCCCCAGCATACCGCTCTGGGGCTTATGCATCTCAAGAAACTCTTCTCCGAGTACACCCATCCGCCGCATCCCCTCTCTGACACCGAACGTGATGACAAATTGTACAACATGTTGCCATTATTTTGCAAGGTAGAACATAAAGGTGGATTCTCTAAGGATGTGTGTGTTGCACTCACTTTTACAAACGTGTTTATATTTACAGTCACAAAAATTGTCCGCACACGCAAGATATTGAGTTTATTTCATGCTACAAGTTCATCAGCGTATTATAATTTTTTGGGAAAACTCGATTGGAAGCAAAAACCCTTGCCAGTGATACATTTCCATCAAAATACTTGTGTTCAAACTGAAAAGATTCACTGGTCTGTTATTAATAAAATCAGATCGAAAGATTTATTTAAATAAAAATTGCAACAAAGTACCAATTCTACTTTATTATTTCATATTAATGTACAAATGTGTGTAAAAGGTGGTGAAATTGTGACAGATTAATATTGAATAAATAAGAAAATCTTATAGTCATGGAACTAATTGTCCGGACACACAGGATATTGGGAGTTTATTTTATGTTACAAGTTCATCAGCTATAATAATTTTTTGAGAAAACTCGATTAGAAGCAAAAATCCTTGCCAGTAATACATTTTTCATACATCAAAAGCATATAATACTTATATTCAAATTGAAAACATTCAATGGCCTGTTGTTAATAAAATTAAATTGAAAGATTTATTTAAATAAAAATTGCAACAAAGCATCGATTTTATTTCTTATTATCTTTTCACTTTAGTGTGCAAATGTATGTAAAAGATAAAGAAATTGTGGCAGAATAATATTGAATAAACAAGAAAATCTTATATATAGTCATAAAATTAATTGTTTAAACATACATAATAAGAATTTATATTTTATCTGGAAATCATATTTTTAATGGAAATGTATCACTGGCGGAGTATTTTCACTTCTAATCGAGTTTTTTCTAAAAAATTGTATTTGGTGAATTTGTAGCATAAAATACTTTTAATATTCTATATTTGAACAATTAGTTCTTAAATTTCGTGACTGTATATTTTAAATGAACTGTATACGTATGAAAGTTACGTTTATAACATGCTATATTCTTAATACAAGATACTCTAAAGTGTTGAAAAATATTCCTTCCAGTATTAGAATGGATCCTTTATTTTAGAAAAAGATTTCCATATGTATTCTTGTGTCATCCTTGTAATCATAAAGAGACTATCTCATGGTTTGTCAGGTATTTGGCTCTAGTCCATCGGGAGATATGAATGAAAAGTTCTGGGATATTCTGGCATTTACGCAACAAGTATCAAGACTGATGGTATCTGAGATCAGGAGGAGAGCGAGCAACCAGAGTACCGAGACGGCGAGTTGTGCCATCGTCAAGTTTCTGGAGATCGAGAACAGCGAGGAGTCGAGCAACGGCTGGATGTTGCTGTCCGCGTTGAACCTGTTGGCAGCGGGTGACACGTCTCTCATACAAGTGAATTGAATTTCTCCGATCGATTATCCATTTTTTGGTGGCAAATTCTCTTTCTGCAGTGTGCAAATTGTTTCTAGGCTATGACTGCTGCCTCAGTTCCGTCGACCCTAGTGAAATGTTTATATCTGTTCTTCGATCTGCCCGAGATGAACGAAGAAGACGCCGATATTACAGATGCAAATAGCGAATTTACCCCTAGAGAACGTAGGATACTGTTACAAAAAATATTTGTTCAGGTGACAATTTTCGCTGAAATAACAGTTCTATATTTTCCTAGGAGGGATTAACTTTATCCGCGAGATTAATTTATTCCATTACGACTTACAGTTATTGGTGAGATTATGTAGTCACCCTTATCCCGCGGAGGAACTCGCCCGTAAGGACGATCTTACCTTATTGTTCTCAGCAATAACCAGTTGGTGTCCACAGTACAATATTATGTGGCGTAAAAGTGCCGCCGAAGTCTTGATGACGTTATCTCGACATGGTCTTACACAGAATGTAGTAGCCTATATTCATAGTAAGTTCAAACACTTTTCTATACCTACTTTCAAAATCAAATTTACTTAACTGATTGATTCATCTCTGTAGATAAAGGATGCATAGCACTCTGTATCGATAATATGCAACGTGTACCTGAGCTGGCACCATTAGAAGTTGTAGAAATGTTCGTAACCGTGTTCTGTTTTCTAAAAGACTCCAGTGAGGTTTCTCAAACATTGTTGGATGACTTTCGTGCTTGTCAAGGCTATATCTTTCTATCGGAATTTCTGTTAAAGTAAGTCTAATGTCGACTATAAAATGCGACAGCTAATTTGTGACGATACAATAAGAAGGATATTTTTATCTGTAGACACGCACCCTCGAGATTAGAGCAAGATAACAGAGCGGAAGCGCAAGATGCTATTCGAAATTTGGTACTAATGTTAGCATCTTTAACAATGTGCGGTCATACGGAATTAAAGCCGAGTCAAGCTAGTATGGGATCCTTGTTTCAAATGCTTGGATTTACCTTGCCGCAACCAAGTAACAGAGGTAACTTCGCAAAGATAAAATAAAGATATACAATATTATAATGCATATATTTTACGTCATTTTATCATGCCTATAGGAGGAAGCGTTCGTAATATTCAGGCGTTCCAAGTATTGCAATCTGTATTTGTGAAATCTAATTCACCACTTCTGTGTTGCACTATATTGGACGCGATATCTAGCGTGTATCATAGCGATAACGCGAATTATTTTATTCTCGAGGGACAGAACACTCTGTCCCAGTTCGCAGAAAAAATTCACTTGAAGAATCCGGAGATACAAGAGAAATTCTTTCAACTGTTGGAATTTATTGTTTTCCAACTTAATTTCGTTCCGTGTAAAGAACTCATATCTCTGTCTATTTTATTAAAAACAAACAATTCAATCTCGTGCAGTATTATGTGTATGGAAACTCTCCTCAATATACTCAGGTATTATGTTGATAACTTGGAAAATTTTTAAAATACATTCGAATAACAAATATCGACGTTTTAAATACAATCGCTCGTTTCAGACACAACATCATATTTAAAGATGTTTATAGAGAAGTTGGTATGTTAGAAGTTTTTGTGACTTGTCTTCATCGGTACGCGACATTACTTAAGGATAAGCAAGCCGCAATTGATCAAGGATTAGGTAATGTTCGTTTTAAAGACGTACGGCTACTTTGATCAATTCCAATTAACTTTAATCGACGATTAATTCAATCGCCTCGTTTTGATGTTAAAATGACATCTTTAACGATATTTTGACTTCAAAATAATGACAAATAACATCAGTTTGCTATCTGGGCGATTTGAATTAATTGTCGATTTAAGTTAATTGAAGTTGATTGAAGTGGTCCATAATCATATATAAGATTACTTGTGAGTTTTGAGAATCACATTTTGTTTATATTATAGAATATACGATATGCCCCGAGGACGAACGGTTGGGTGCCTTAGTAATGGAGGCTTTAACAACACTATTAGCGAGTAATGTTCAAAATGCGAATGTCTTTAGAGAATGCGGAGGCGCGCGTTGCGCTCATAATTTAGTGCCCTATGTAGATTGTCGGTATCAAGCGCTTGGTATCGTAAGAGAATTGATACTCAGCGCGGGTGGCGACGACGACATGGCGACACTGTTGGGAGTTATGCATTCGGCACCTCCTAATGCCTTGATTTTAAAGACACATATACTAAAGGTGAGTTTAGTATTTCTTTCTATTATCTCATATAATTATATATGTAAAATTATTAACGATATGCGATTTTTCAGTCTCTGTTAGCCTGTTTGCGCGAGTCGCATAGGACTAGAACGGTTTTCCGGAAAGTCGGGGGCTTCGTTTATGTAATGTCAGTTCTGGTGTCTCTGGAAAGTCAATTAGGACCGCAAAGATCGGAGAAGAGTGAGCCTTGTAACGACATCATACAAAGGACTATGCAGGACGAGAGCCAATTGCTAACGTTGTTACATGTGGTATTTCATACTATAAGTACAGCTATGCGATTTGAGCCAGCAAACGCAAAATTTTTTCATCATGAGGTACAGATTTGAAGCGTATTGTAATTATACTATTAATAGAGAGAGCTATTTTTATTGCATAAAAATAATATCGATCTCGCAGATTTGCCAGTCGAGTCTGTGCGATACTTTACGCCTCCTCGGATGCTTCTCGACGCAGACGAAAATCTCCGAGATGGATATGATACCGACCATGAATTATCATAATATGCTAATATCATTATTTACTGGGAGTGTATTGGAACCAGTATTTCCCGATAATATGCCAAAGACACTAGGATATGCGTGCTTGCTGCTGCGTTTGCTTTACGACGTGGCGCTCGATTCCTTCGACAAACCAAATTTAGCTAATGTTGGAATAAGATCTCCGAGTCATAAGCAAAATTGCATGGAGGTATACTTTTTTATCAGAGTATCACCGATGTTTTAGTCTTTAAAATGGTAACTATGGTTGTATGTGTTTCAGCAAAAGTCATCATTCGACTCTCCTGGAAGCGGCAAGAGATGTATTATAAATTCCTTAAATCTAAGTCCACCTGCTCCCGAGCCAATTGTAGTTCATCCTGGTATAGTAGTAGGAATGCTTCACCTACTCCCGTCTATATCCGAACTATCCAATCCGCAAATGGCACTAGCGTTACAATTGTATGTGGCGGAGATTATCAAGAGCTTAGTACGGTCAGAAAGAAATCAGCAGGTGATGTGCGAAGCTGGTATGGCCGGTGAATTGCTCTCAGTAGGTAGAATCGCTTTGCAAGACGAAACGCATCCACTTCATCAACCTCTGCAATACATCATAGAGAGACTCGCTGCGCAATCGCTTGAACCGAGAGATCTAAGGTAAGATTGAGATACATAAAAAGGAAAGAAAAATTGAAAGAATACATATTCGAGTTTGTCATTATTCGTAATTTAATTTTTTCCAGAGAATTTCTACGTTTAGGTGATCCGTTATGTTGCGCTTCACTGGATGATATCGAGCCGAACAAGTTCAGAGGTGGACCAGTTCCTTTAACGCGGATTAAGACACTAGTGTCGATGACAACGCCCAAGGACTTTAGGGCTCACGGTTCGTGCACCTTACCACCTTTCGTCGAATTGGATATGAGCGCCGAGGGATTTGCGTGTTTGTATCTACCGAGTGTCGCTCCGCAAAGTACCACACCTCCTACAGTTGTTTCCGCGGACAACAGTGTACTTGGAGGAATTGGATCAGGTAAATGACATATTATATAATTGTATTTTCATTCAATTTATATTGTAGTAAATGATATTGAAATATTAATACAAAGTTAGAAATAAAAGTTATAAACAAGGAATAAAATTAAATAATTGAGAATAAAAAATTAGTGTGATTATCACTGTTAAAATAGATCCCTGTAAGGGCGTAATATTATTTTTGTGTAAATAATATTCTTGAAATATTAATAAAAAGTAGTTATATGTCCACTCCTGATAATATTATATGAATATGTAAATATTATATGAGAAGTAAATATTATTTTCTTCAATATTTTAAATTATCGGGAATATTATAACTTTTAAATGTAATAATTATAATGTTTATGAATATTTTATGCATAATAATTCACATGAATTTTTTATCACAATATTAAAATATTTTCATAATATTCCATGAATAGTATATAAAAAACGAATATATAACATTAATACAATGTTCTCATAATATTAAAATAACAAATGAAAAATATTGAATAATATCGGAATATTATTTTAATGAGTTAAATTTTTAATAATATTCATATAATATCCTAAGAATATTGTATGCTTATAGGAGTAATAAGTGTAATAAAAATATGATATAATAATAATGAAAAAGCGATTAATTTCGTAACTTTATAAATTTTATAATGATTGTTATTACATATAAAGAATTATTTTAGGCGACAGATTATTTCCACCGCAGACCGGCTTAACATACAGCACATGGATATGTGTTGACAAATTTAGTGATCCCAGAACTGATCCCCATTGCGTAAGATTACTGACATTGGTGCGTACTCCGCAATCGGCGAGAGACTTAATTTGTCTGACTGCAGTTCTTAGCGCTAGAGATAAGGCTATTATTGTTTCCACTCAGGAGACACCCATTCCGCAAAGTAAGTATATTCTAAACGAGCATGCGTCATTAAACTCACAAGTGGCATAATGTAAATTAATGTGCATTTAGATACAGGCGAATGGGAACCCGAAGGAATGGGCGAATGCGGTGCCAGAGTTTGGTGTCCCGATTTACTTCACGAAGGACAGTGGCATCACATAGCTATCGTGCTAAACCGCGCGGTTCTGAAAAATTCTAGTTTTTCATTATACTTGGATGGCCAACATATCCATAGTCAAAAGGTAATTACCATTAAGACAAAGTAATTTTCTAGTTCACGTACATAAATGTATCTGTTTTTAGCTTCATTATATTACGCAAGTTCCTGGAGGTGGGGCGGCCAACTTGACCGTGGCTTCACCAGTTTACGGCTACATTGGTACACCACCCTGCTGGCGTAGATATTCTAGATTAACGTGGAAACAAGGACCGTGCCATTTGGTGGAGGAAGTGTTTAATTCTCAGAATATTGCCACTTTGTTTAGACTAGGCCCGCATTACATGGGAAGCTTACAAGCACCGCAATTGAGTGGTACGAACATGACAAATCTTTAAAATACATTTCTACAAATAATAAATATTAATAATACGTATGTTATTGCAGGTCCTGAATCTCTAGCGCCTCTTGTGGCTGAAGAGAAGGTTGTGTTTGGATTGAATGCAAAAGCCATGTCGCAGTTAACTTTAGCTAAAATCCGGAAGGTTTACAGTCGAGCGGATAATAAGTCAATTGCCAAACAAGTACGAATACTTTTCTTATCTGCGTTTAATAAGAGAAAAAGAAAGAGAGATAAAATAATATGCATTAATATCTGATTATTTTGTACAACAGCTTGGCATGTCATCCCATGAGAATGCCACACCTATCAGAGTCCTCCATAATTCCGCGGGGCATCTCAGTGGTCCAGCCAGAGCGTTAGGCGGTGTAGTTGTCGGTTATCTTGGCGTTCGTGTATTTAATCCTAAACCAGTAGCTACTATGATCGACAATGTAGGAGGATGTTCAGTGTTATTAGGTACGATTGAGAATCTCAAGAATTAGATGTTTATCTTCATATTGTTATGATAAGACAAGATTAAAAGCGGTATCTGAATCTGTTTAAAAGGTTTAATAGCTATGGCCCAAGACGTAGAATCTTTGTATGCGGCTGTTAAGGCACTAGTATGCGTAGTAAGATCCAATCAAGCGGCCCAACAAGAAATGGATCGCAGGAGAGGATATCAGACTCTGGCTATGCTGTTAAGAAGAAAATGTCCTCTCCTAAATAGTCATATACTGCACTTAACGTTTAGTCTCGTTGGAACAGTCGACAGCGGTAGAGAAACTAGTGCAATTCCTAACGTCACAGCGTTTCAGGATCTCTTATGTGATTTGCAAGTAAGTTTATAAAAGTTCATAATTTCAATGCAGAATTTTTTAAATCTGTGACGATCGAGCGTGTATGTAAACAACTTTGATTTAATTAACTTGAATTCAGGTTTGGCATGAAGCTCCAGGAGAATTGCTAAGGTCTCTCCTCGAACATTTATACGAACTAATAGCGGAATCCAGTGAGAAACGAACTAACTTGCGATTAATGAGAGATTTACAATTAGTACATAAACTATTGCACATCTTAAGCGATGTAAAGCTAGGTAGCACCAGACAGATCCTTCTAGCACTTCTCAGTATATTATTGAGTCAACCACGACAAGCTGATCTATTATGGTAAACAGTTCTTCCATTCACATTTGCATAATTACGTGTTATATTAATTCTCTACGTGCATATATTTTCTTATCTGTCTCATTCAGGTTTGGACAATTCATTGTGGCTACCTTACCGCTATGTTCCGAAAAGCACCTAATCCTTAGAGAAGGAGATGGCCCCAAGGATGGGGAAGGGGAGAGCATACTTTTACGCAATCGTTGTTTACAGCTTCTACATTCGTTGTTGTTTAATGGATCCAAGGTTAATGTAAAGTAAGAAATTGCGCTAATATCTTTATTAAGTCAGCATGCATATATATTCGATGATACAAGTGCAATCGTACTTTTGCAGTATGTGTGAAGAAGTAGCTAAAGTTTTGGGCCTAGATTGGGTGCTACTGTTCCTTCAGTCTGGTCTTCATAGTACTACAGTCGTCTGGGGGTTACGTATACTCGTAGCGGTATGTTCTGTGCAATCGATTCTGCAAAAGTTCAAAGAGGGCACGAGCAATGGTGGTTGGCTGCGACATACCGATCACAATAAGATGGCACTAGCACTTGGTATGCAAAGCAATGAGTTTGTTATGTATTTATTATTTACACAAGCGCTTCAATAAATATTGATTTTATATATTTAATCTAAGGAGTTGCAGTATAATAATTCAATATGATTATAACAGGTTGTCACCAACAAATGTCAACTGGTGAAATTAAACCATCCGGGCTTCATGTACCAGGATTTCAACATCTGGGCTGGTTGCTTCCGCAACATATCGATCTTGTTCCGGAACTTTATTTCCTTTTCATCGCTCTTATGATGGGACAGCCTGTAAAATTACTACCTATCGATTCAAAGGTAAAAATATAGTTAATTATATTAATTGCGTATCTTTATATCAGATATCTATACGTTTTCATGAAGCTGGAAATTTAAATTTAATTTTGAAATAATTTAGTTGATTTTTATTTTTTGTAATTGTGCTTCTTTATTAACATTTAATATGTTAATAATAATACTAATTACGTGTATATTATGTGGCAGCTCGATTTAGATAATGTTTGGAATTTTATGTTCGGAGTTCCGGCAAATCACACATTATCGTCCTTTGCTAGTAGAATTAATCTTTGTCCTGAAGCGATGGTCACGCTACTAGCTATGGTGCGGACCATGTTAAACAGTCATTCGAACAAGTGAGTTATCAAGAGAAACCGTTAATCTATTTTAATATAATGATGCATCGCATTAGATTGCTCTCTTTTTCGTATTACGTTACTCTTTTTTTCAACAGCCCGGAAGTGTTGCCAGAGTGGTTAAACGATTATCCCGTGACAATAATACAATTCCTGTTCTTCCTTTACCGCAATTTCACCGACTTCATGCAAGTCTTTATGTCCGCGGAAGTTCTGGGTGCCTTAGCTGGGACCTTGTTTCCGAAACCCGCGAGTTCTAGTCAGGATAGCAGCGGTGCCAGTACTCCAGCTGACGAGGTAATTATACTAATTCGATAAAATGTCCTTTAAAAAAAATTTTTTTAAATTTCAAAGTTTAAAGAATTGAATATACTATTGTTGTGTGAATATAGAATTGTTCAAGACACTTTTAAAAAGCGTGCAATATATATTTGTTAAATTAGAAAGTATTTATAAAATGTATTAATCTTTTGCAATTAAAAATATTAATTTTAATATCGGATGATTATTGCAGCAAGAACCAGTATTAGTGAGATCACCGTCGAAAGATGTTGGGCTGACAAATCACCCGGCGAAGAAGTTCATAATGGACTTTTTTAAAGTTATCGTCGTCGACTCGCTTTCATTGCCAGTTACAGCGAAGTCGCCAGCGATAGATCTTGTCTTGGAGGCATGGCCGGAACATGCATCGTCGGGACAACAAATGCGTTATCAGACGGAGGTGTTGTCTATATTAATGGAGCATTTGTTAGCCGCCGATGTATTGATCGGGGAACAGGCCGCGTTGCCTGTCGTTCCCGGTGGATCGGCCAATAATATAACTAATAATGTCTGCTACGTGGCAGCCAGAATAGTTGACAAATTATGGCAAGGTAAGAGTTTGGCTCACGCGTTAATTTAAATTGAATAAGATTAATAGAAAATGTTATATGTCTTCCCAAATATCATCAGGTGCTCTGACAAAGGATCCGCACGAGGTATTCGATTTCATCGTAAAACTAATTGGTCAAGCGAAAAGGCGACCTGGTGCTGTCAGTATGGAAGGTCTTCATCACTGCCTGAATAGGACAATTTTATTCTTACTGTCACGTCCGACCGAATCTATTGCCGATCAAATGGCGGTACTAGAGGCATTACATAAGCTTACTACTCATAGGTATGTACGAATTACGTTTATACACATGTAATATGTATATTTTCGTCAAAAAGAAAGAAAAATTTTAATGAGTATTACGATTCTTTTGTAGATTATTAGTATTCGGTGCTGGCAATCATGAATTAGAATTTATCGGCTGTTTAACGTATTGCCTCTTACAACTGACTGCTGATATAAGGATCATGTTGGACATCAACATGAAAACTCTGTGGCACGTTAATCCGCAAGTGGAAGCCAGCGACGACAGACTAATGTCTCATCAGGGGCACAATTTAATGGCTGTAGCGGCAACGAGAGTCTGGGAAGAGTTGTATGTATGCAAAAAGCCCGCAATAGAGGAAGTTTTCAAAGTGACTTTGTCAACGCCAGTGGGTAATGAACGGGCACCAGAATTGCCGGTCGTGAGAGAACAAGTTTACGAAGCTGCGTTCAAAGTTTGGCACAATTACGTAGGTTCAGAAAAAAAAGCCCCATACAAAATTCCCTGGGAACTTCACAATCAGATACAGTCGGTACGTAAAGCTTTTTCTATACCTGTGCTTTTTCCAGGATTAGATAGTAACTAGTTAAAAAATTAAAAGTTAATTCATGAAGTTAAAAAGTTAATAACTTTTAACTTAACTTAGTTCATTTTAAATAATTTTTAACTTTAATTAGTTATTTTTGAAACACAAACTTTATTAACTTTTTTTCTAAGTTAAAAATTTATTTAAGTAAAAAAAAAGAATTAAAAAGAAAATATATTCTTATATAAAATTATTCAATATTTTTTTGTTATTTCATATAAATTTAATTTACAAAGAAAATATTAAATTTCTTTGATGATTCATATTATAATTATTTTGAATAATCTAATTTTAAAAACTTCCAAATTTCTAATTTAATATGAATGTTTTTCAAAATTAACTATTAATTTAACTTAATTTAATTTTAACACAACGTTTAGATGAGTTAGTTCTTTGTTCATGTAACTTGTAACTTAACTAAATTAATTTTATAAACCATTAACTTAATTTAGCTAAAAAAATATATTAATTTACCCAAGTCTAGCTTTTTCTGTGTATATTGTATATATACGTCAGCTAGTTATTAGAAATAAATAGAAAATAGAATAATTACACAAAGTGTATGATCAAGTATTATAAATGTATATAAAAAAATTACAGAAAATCCAAAGGGTAACAGGAGGATTGACGAGATTGGCGAGCCGAACAAAAGTGCGAAAAGAGGAATCTGTGCGTGTAAGGCTTAGATTACATCAGAATACTGTTGCTCAATGGACGGAGCAACATGTCGCATTAGTCAGAGAACTTGCTGCGGTAAGGCGTTTACAGCACCAACAGACGAATCTGCACACTCAACGTTACGTATATCAAGTACGAAACTTTAAGAATTCTATTTATTTCTGTTTAGTCATTTTGATTTTCTATCTTAAAGAAAAATGGAATAAGTGGATAAAATACCATGCTAAAAATGTTTTTAATCTATTTGTAGGAATGGCTGCAAACCGAAACGGAATTGACTAGGGAACGCGGTCTTTGGGGATCTCCGACACCGACTGTATTGGACAAATGGATGTTGGACATGACCGAAGGACCATGTAGAATGCGAAAGAAGATGATGAAGAATGAACTCTTCTATGTACATTATCCATATCGGCCTGAATTAGAGCATCCTGATAATGTAAGTTATATGTTTTTACGATGATGAATATTATTTTAAAACTTAAACTCACAAGTTTTCACATGTATCCGGATTTATAATGCACTGCTCTATTAATTTTAGAAACAGCTAAAGTACAAAGTAGCGTCGAGCATGGATAGCAAGGAATACTATCTGAAGCAGCTCGGCAATTCATCGGGAATGTTCGAACGCGAACGAGACCCCGTTATAGATGATACACCGTTAAATATCAATGAAACCTCTACTGAGAGCGAGCCACCAATGGTTCCGTGCACGCTGGAACGCCACGCTAGTGAACCGGACGAAGCGCCTGAAGATAATGAACAGGAAGAAGAGAACAATCAAACGGTTCCAGACAATCAAACTTTGATACGTCTACTCGAGGAGCACGAGAAGGTTTCTGTTTTTATATAATCGATATTCACGAAATTATCGCGCACTGCAGCCTCTTTTTTTTCAATATTTCTGTTCACACGTTTCAGATAAGTCACATGTTCAGATGCGCGCGAATACAGGGTTTGGACACGACCGAGGGTCTCCTCTTATTCGGAAAGGAACATTTCTACGTGATCGATGGATTCACATTGTTGAAATCTAGAGAGATAAGAGATATAGAGAGTCTGCCGGACGCATACGAACCAATCCTACCGTCGCCGGGATCTCCCAGAAGATCAAGAGCGATGAGACAGTGTTCCAAGTTTAATTACGAAGACATCAGGTATTCTCGAAATAAGATCATTTTCTCCTTGGACGATATTTGAATCATAATTGAAATCGCTATATGAGCTTTGTGTTATCCACAGGGAAGTACATAAGAGACGATACTTATTACAACCCATGGCACTGGAGGTATTCAGCGGGGATGGTAGAAACTATTTACTGGCATTTCCGCGGAAAGTGAGAAACAAAGTTTATCAAAGATTCATGACGTTTGCTACTGCGATCGCCGACAGCGCTCAGCAGTCCGTAGCGGGTCAAAGGCGAACGGCGAATGTCGAGCAAGCCACCGGCCTGCTATCGAATCTTATAGGGGAAACTTCAGTTACGCAAAGATGGGTGGTTAGTAATTGCAATTATGTAAAGCAAACAGGATAAGTAGTAGATTCTAGTACTCCTTATTAAATATGGATGTTTTCCTCGTGTACAGAGAGGAGAAATATCTAACTTCCAATACCTGATGCATCTTAATACTCTGGCGGGTCGTAGCTATAACGATCTTATGCAGTACCCGATATTCCCATGGATCTTGGCCGATTACGACAGCGAGGAGCTCGATCTCACAGACTCGTCAACGTTTAGAGATTTTAGCAAACCTATGGGCGCACAAAGTCCCGAACGATTGTTACAATTTAAAAAAAGGTATAGAAAAAATTAGCGATATATATACATCGCAGGAAAGATACACTTTAAAATGATTATCTTTCGTTACAGATATAAAGAATGGGATGATCCGCACGGAGAGACTCCCCCTTATCACTATGGCACACATTATTCCTCAGCGATGATAGTATGTTCCTACCTGGTTAGAATGGAACCGTTCACGCAACACTTTCTTAGATTACAGGTATATATCATGAAAGTACAGTTTATCGCTCAATCTTTACACGCGTAATAATTGCAATTTTTACAGGGTGGGCATTTCGATTTAGCCGACAGGATGTTCAATAGTATAAAAGAAGCGTGGTTGTCCGCTTCCAAGCACAATATGGCCGATGTGAAGGAACTTATCCCGGAATTTTTTTACCTCCCAGAATTCTTAGTCAATTCGAATCACTTTGATTTAGGTAAACATCTTCTCGAACGATTATTTATTTTGATTTCTTCGTATATAGTGTGTCTCATACGTAACAATGTTCTCCGCAGGCTCTAAGCAAAGCGGTGTTCAACTTGGCGATATCGTTCTTCCACCTTGGGCGAAGCAGGATCCTCGTGAATTCATTCGCGTACACAGACTCGCGCTGGAGTGTGATTATGTGTCGCAACATCTCCACCAGTGGATTGATCTGATATTTGGGTGCAAACAAAACGGCCCAGGGGCTGTCGAGGCCGTCAACGTGTTCCATCATCTGTTCTACGAAGGCAACGTTGACATTTATAAGTCAGTTTACATAATTAATTCATTTATGAGATTCCCGAGATCGTCGAGATCTAGAATAAGTTTTCTAATTCTGTCTCTCGATTGTAGCATCGATGATCCGCTGAAAAAGAACGCGACTATCGGCTTCATCAATAATTTCGGCCAGATACCTAAGCAATTATTCAAAAAGCCGCATCCGGCGAAGAAGATGACGCAGAGGACCAGCGTTATAGATCCTGGGCCCATCACCCCTGGACTGAGTATTACCACGTCTGATAAGTTGTTCTTCCACAATCTTGATAATTTAAAACCTTCGTTGCAACCTATTAAAGGTTTATATCCTTATATCTCAACATTAATGTGACACTTCCGTGCATTTTTAAATGTCTAATCTATTTCTTTTTTTTTTCGCAGAATTAAAGGGTCCCGTTGGACAAATACTGCATGTCGACAAAGCTGTGTTAGCGGTGGAGCAAAACAAGACGCTCATTCCACCCTCCTACAATAAATATGTGGCGTGGGGATTCGCCGATCATTCCCTCAGAATAGGAAACTACGACAGCGAGAAGGCGATCTTCGTCGGCGAGGCCATGATGCAAAGTAGCGGGGAGATAGTGGCATGCGTTTGTCCGTCTTCCAAATTGATCGTTACTGCTGGCACCAGCTCCGTAAGTCTTTCGTTTACAGAAAAGGAGGAGTAATTTTGAATAACAATCTCTTTTTTTTATAAAAAAAAGGACTATCATTTTTTGAATGAATATACTATTAAAAAAATGGTAGTTTAGGATTGACTTGTGTGAAAGTTGTTACTTGAAAAACTATTTTTTTCTTATTCCATTTTATGCTAGTATTAAATGCGTATTTGTAGGTCGTCACTGTTTGGGAATATGCGAAGCGGCAGCTTTCCATAAAACAATGCCTGTACGGACATACTGATGCAGTCACATGTTTATCGTCCAGTCCCGCGTACAATGTTATCGTGTCAGGATCGCGAGACGGTACAGCGATTATATGGGACTTATCTCGATGCTTGTTCGTGCGTCAGCTCAGGGGCCACGCAGGACCAGTGGCTGCAGTGGCCATAAATGAATTAACGGTATTCACATTAACGATATACGTAAAATAAATAGATTAGATGCACATAATAAATTGTTACAAAATATGGAAAAATATTTACGTTGCAGGGAGACATAGCTACTTGCGCGGCTACATGGCTACACGTGTGGAGTATCAATGGAGAAGAATTGGCGAGTGTTAATACGTGTGTCGGTCGTGCCGACAGAATGCAACAAATATTATGCGTCGCTTTCAGTCAGACTCACGAATGGGACTCCCAAAATGTTATTATGACTGGCTCTACTGACGGCGTTGCTCGTGTAAGACAACGTTTCTATTCCTCTAAAATATTTTAGCACAATTTCACGAAAAATATTTGTCATTATTGAGACTATTGGGAAGCAATTTATTTACAGATGTGGTCGATGGATTATGTGCAAGTGCCTGCGGAGGAAGACAAACCTGAGGAAGTGACAACTGCCAAAGAAAAGAACGAGAAGCAAAACACGGAAGGCAATCAAACTGAGACGAAAAAGAGAGTTCAGGAATTAGTCAAACAAATGAGTATATCTGCTGAAGGATCAGGTAAGTGATGTCACGTATATATCAATGAATGCAGTTATAATTGACTTTTATCTTTGTTTTAAGCTGCACTTATGAAAAGTGGCTCTGAAAGTAGTCTCTCCGAAGCGGAAAATACCAAAGAAGCTTCTAGGCTTCACGAAGAAAAGGAAGAGTGTTCCGATAACGAATCTAGTAATTCAAGTAATAAACCTTCACCTCAGAATAATCACGCGTCACTGGTCGTGCTGCGTAGGAAAAGTCGCGGAAATCCGATGTTCAGGAAAAGCGAGGGCGGCGGACGTGCCGATAGTGAAGGCACGCAAACCAGGTAATACATAATATAATACTAGTGTACCGTTATGTGTGAACAAATTAACATCAGAAAGTGCAACCGATTATAGCTGGATTTTACTTAATATTTTTTGTGTGAGTTTATACACATTACCTAGTTTATCAAATATTTTTTGCTCTTTTAGTATTATCATAATGCTTATTTAGCATTATGATAATACTAATTATCAAATGCTTATTTAGCATCATTATTATTAAATAGACAATTTAATATTGTGATATTATTCTGGTTCTGTCTATAACTGTGTTTCAAGACCGAAGAATTAGATGTGTATAAAAAATATTAAGCTATTAAGATTCAGCTCTGACTGGTTGCGTCAGGTAATACAATTTATATCACAAATCTCGCAGAGATCTTATTGTAATATTCCTCTGTTACATTTCACAGCGAATCCGTCAGTAATCCCGGAGATTCTGAAGGAGCGTTGAGGGCTAGTAAAAGCGACACCAGTCTGACCGACAGTTTCGTTATGGTTACCGAAGCTGACACAAAACCGCGCAAGATCAATCCGCAAAACATTTTGCGGGACGGTTTCAAGTGGCAAAGACAATTGGTATTCCGCAGTAAATTAACAATGCATACTGCCTACGATCGTAAAGACAATGCAGAACCAGCATCCATCGCGGCCCTAGCAGTGTCAAGGTATTTGTGAAGCGCATATTATTATTATTATTATTATTATTATTATTATTATTATTATTATTATTATTATNTATTATTATTATTATTATTATTATTATTATTATTATTATTATTATTATTATTATTATTATTATTATTATATTGGCAAAGTTTCCTTATAATGAAGCAAATTTTATAATTTATTGGTTTACGATTTCTATTTAAAAAAATATATAAAAATGAACAAACTTGAAATTAAAACATCTCAATGATCATATCATTTGCGGTATATCTTTCGTTTTTATATGCGATTACATAAAGTTTAATTATTTATGATACAATATTAAGTATATTAACATGCTGTATTTTGATTCGCAGGGATCATAGGACAGTGTATGTGGGCGACACTCGCGGTAGAGTATTTTCGTGGAGTGTGTGCGAACAACCTGGACGGACAGTCGCCGATCATTGGTTGAAAGATGAGGGAGCGGACTCTTGCGCTGGTTGCGGCGTCAGGTTCAACCTGTACGAAAGGAGACACCATTGCCGCAACTGTGGGCAAGTATTCTGTTCGAGGTAAGTCTTGGAAATTTGCAATTGTCTTAAGAAAAATGGTTGCTGTGCATACTTAGACGAATTAATTACTTCATACAGATGCAGCCGATTCGAGTCCAAAATATCCAGGCTCGGTATCCTAAAGCCAGTTAGAGTCTGTCAGGGCTGTTATTCGTCATTACGGTCTCAGAGTAACTCCACCGAGAGTAACACTTAATGCGATAGCACGAAGTCTTATCTTACATAAATCATTAAATTATATGGAAAGCTCTTAGCGGGTTGTAAATACTTATAAGTGTACCTATTAATCTTTTAGTTGAAATTCTGTACACGAACAAAAAAAAACAAAGCATTCTATTATATCTCGTGTGCGAATTAAACGCGCGATCTACTGTATTGTATCTATTTTTTATGAATGAGTTGATACAGTCGTGATTCTATTCGTATTTGCGTAAGCAAAGACATTGTTGCATTTTTATTCTTCGCGATGACATTTCCATTATTAACCGACTTACTGAAGCAACAACAAGGTATGATTAATATAAGTGTTAAGTACTAGGTTGTACATTCCTTGTTGATTGTTTCAAGTCATGGATAGGATATTATTAACTTGCGAAGGAAAGAGATAAACAATCCTAATATATTAAGATGCATTATATGCATATTTAATACATACTTTTTATTATTGACAAATTTGTATAAAATTTACTCGTATTTTTTCACTCTCTATTCTTTTGTTTTAAATCAAGTTATAAATTATATGTTACCCTTAAGATTTTTACATCGAGAGGGACGACATAAGATGTACTTTCCAAATTTCCTTAATTATTAAAATTCTTATATATATTTATACATTTTCTATTTAGCACAATAGTGCGTTAAGTCGCGAAATGGTAACAATATCTATGCTATCTCTAAGCAATGCAGCATTGTGTTATGTTACCTTGGTTATCATTGATCATAAATACAATAGTATTATATATACAGGGTGAGCCATTTTAATTGACCCACTCAAATTTCTCAGTTGCTAAGGCAG
>QKQZ01054802.1:0-12212 GCA_003595255.1 Solenopsis fugax | reverse complement strand
AGCATCAACTTTGCGCATTATTGCGTATAGTCTACAAAAATAGACATCACACAGCAAAAAGTATCTTATAAACTATTAATTTTTTTATAATTACATTTTAATACTTTTAATACAGAATAATGAGATGGTCAGGAGATCAATTGGTTTAAAAAAAACATGTAATTGCTTTTCAAAAAAATTATGCCTATAACACTTTGTGATTCATCCTATGTAATGTGTCAGTTACTTTCAGAAATTTGCTTTCTATCTTAAATAGCGATAATCTCTTTTGTATATTTTTCTTTTTAAAAACTATATTTATTTGTATTTCAGGCCAAGGAGGTGGCGGTGGAGGCGGTAGATACGGCGACCGCGGCGGTTACGGAGATCGCTCCGGCGGCGGTTACAAGTAAGTTTATTTTCTGAACTTTTAAAATATGCATAATGAAGCGATTGATCGGAGAGACGGACTCCGGTGTGTTAAATTAAAATCAACAGCCACCCCACATTCAGAGTTAGCATTCTTTGCCGAAGTAAAATCAAAAGAAAAGGTATGAAATGATGTTCTTAACGCCAGTAAGTGGAAAACTCTTGTTGAATCATCATTACGAATCGGTTTTGTGCCCGACCGGGCGTTAATATGTTTGTAGTATGCCTACAGGTTTAACAGACAGATATAACTGAGGTAAAAAGAGGTAAAAAAAACAGTATATGACAATTGACGTAAAAAGGCTGTAATGTCGACACTATTCGCTGCTTCTGGAGTATCGACAAGCATCATATCAAATACATTCATGACACCAGCGTTGGTAAAAATCATGTTTTAAATACAAAATATAATATTATATATTTAAAAAATTTTTTAAATATGATTTTAAAACATGTATTTAAAATATGGTAAAAACATGTTTAAAACATGATTTTTACTAACCCTCCACACACATCATATAGATACGTTAAACATACATATACATTATACATACATGCACGTATTGTGTGGCAGCTAAATGCAAAGGTCTTAAGTCAATAAGACTGCAAAGCGATTGATGTCGCCACTGGGGCCACTGTTGTATTATTATATCTCCATTAGGTGTATCATACGATCAGGCGACTAAGGTATTTAAAATCTATCGTAAGAGATTACAAATATTTCCTTATTCGACCGCTATTGTACGCCAGATTAAAAAAAAAAACATTTTCGAGAGAGAAGGGTAGAACTGTGACGTATGTTGTATTATTATTCCGTATGTTATTTGCCTTCAAGCGATGTCTTTACTATGCGTATCGTCGCTTCTAGTATTGGTATTATTTAAACAGGTATTTTCCGAAAGATATTGCTATTTTTGTTTTCTATCATGAACACGAAAGTGAAAGGCAAAGTACCATCGATTATGTGTACCATTTACAAATTTCCATGTCCCAAAAGTGCAACAGAGTCAGCGACGAGTTGCAACGGAGATGCTTAACGATATTTCTTTCTGGCAAAGAATTCTCTCTAGTCACAACGCAAGTAATCTCTTACTTTTTTTTCTTTGAGTTTGAAAAATGACGAAATATAATATATAGTATATGTACATGTCCAAATAGAACCTAGGCATGCTTTTATCGAGACTTATCTTTCCCCTCAAGACTCTCCCGTGTTACATCGAATCGATCAAAAAAAAAAAAAAAAAAAAAAAAAAACTCCGACCTAGCTCTCTCAGTTTGTTTTGTCGTCGTTTCTCACATTTGTATAAAGTTTTTAATCTCTGCATGCTAAACAAGACTGACGGACGTGATTTAACGGCGGGACGGAACGGTTCTAATGTGTAAATCATGATGTGGTATATGACTGTACAGACATTTAGACAAATAGGTACATCAGTCAAGAAGAAAAGGTGGCGAGCGGCATACATACGATTCGCCATGCATCGATCGATCGATCAGTCTGTCCACATGAGTCAACTCATTGGTATATCTGCTTCTGTGTTTTAGCAGTGGCGGTGGCCGTGGTGGTTATAACAAAGGTAAATGCACCAGACTGTTGTACTAGTCTGGTGCTAAATATTCTAGCTTTCACTCTACTATTTACGATCTTAAAATACTCGGTTACTCGGTGTTATATGAAAGGGCTGCTATGCAACATTGTTAGGGTATAGTGCAGTAAACGGCGGTGCGATATCTCTCAATGGCAATTCACCGTGACGTGATATTCGCACGGCGCTCGTTCAAAAGCGAGAACGCAGGAGAATGATATGGAAAAAATAAAATCCCGTTCGCGTTCTGCCTGTAAAAAAAAAGACCAATGCACTTACGCGCGATCACCAATTGCTTTTTTTATCCTACGAACAATCTAATGCACGGATGTCATTTTCTTGTGTTATCGTCAAAAGCAAGACTTTCTTTTTCCTTTTGCAAAAGTAGGACATCCTCGTACGCCTTCTAAAATTATTATAGATTATTTACGTTCCGTAAGATTATCGTTACCCAACCAATTTCCGCACTGTGCGTGTCCTCGATGATGTCGCGTTCAGTGGGAAAGTTATTTTGGGAAGTCCCTTAAAAGGTCGAAAGGTTCCTTTAAAAAAGGTACCAGAAAAAAAAATGGGTACTGCGAATGAACATTACGTTCATTTCGCGAGATGTAGCGAACAGTAGAACAATAGTTGCACCGATACGATGGTCGTGATTGATTTTTGGTATGGTCGATATATATTTTCAAATACGCATATAAGTACGTACAAGCGCGAGAAGAGTAAATAAAAGGCAGCTGGTGAGCTCTACTTGCCGATCTGTGATTAAAATGTCAAGGGTAAGAAATAATGTTGCAGCCCTTTTGTATGTTCAGCTGCAACCCTGTGTTCTATATGTATATCGTTAGGTGTTAATGGGAATATTAGCTACTAATGCAATTACGTTTTATAAATAACACGATATAAAGGAGATTACGATGTATACTGCAAACGTAACGCTATTCGAAGTACGGAAAGCTTCAAATTGTGCAGAAAAATGGGTATCTAAGTGAGAAGTTGTTATAGTTGAATATAATTGTACGTTCCTTTTAAGAAAAAACTTCGTAAAAAAAACAGGCATAATGAGTAGCAATAATTATGCTAACTATGCTGGGTGATAACGTTACGGATAAGGATACATGTAGATGTGTGTACACGTGTAGTTAAAAAAAATATATTTTATAAGTAACACACACTTCGTAATGTACGCTACAAGAGAGAAAAAAGAACCGTCTCTTGTTCTTGTTGATATTATACGATTTATTACTTGTAAACTCTCGAATTCTGAATGGAACGTCACCCGAACGAAAAAAAAAAAATAAACTGGTCGTCCATTTTCCACTTCTGCTCATGTTTCAAAAAATAGCAGGAAGTCGTGCAATCGAGAATCGTAGAGGCTATTAGAAAAGTGTGGTAACTAACATCTCGGAAATAAACGGCCGTTATTTCTTACTAAGACCTCTGTCGTTGTGTCCATCGGGAAGAATATATGATAACTTAAATATACGACTCTCCATAATTTTATTGAGAAATGACGAATCCGAAGAAAGATATACGGACAGTGTTTCCAAACTTTTGTGCAGTCTGAACGAGGCGAAAAGTACAGAAAAAAGAAAAAGATGCGTATAGCTCGAAACACTTTCCTTATATCTTTAGATTAGAATGAAGTAAAAGTAGTAGTTCCAGGGTCGGTAGATACGCGGATATTTTTTTCTTTTTTTTTAATAATTATCCATGACGTTTCTATGCGACGAATTATGACTTTCGATCCGTTGCAGGGGGCTACGACCGTAACAGCGGTGGCGGTGACGGAATGGTTACGCAAGAGGATACTATTTTTGTATCCGGTATGGATCCATCGATCTCCGAGGAAGAGATTTGCCAGCATTTCGGAGCGATTGGCATTATTAAAGTACGTGTGCTCTTCCATACATACACGTAGATCATATTTACATCACGCATCTATATTTGAAGCGCTAATCTAATCTTTAATTCGACAACGCTATCTCGAACAAAAGATCGAGCATGTTTGAAATTAAAATACGAAGTAAAAACAGTAATGAGATTAAATCACATATAAATATTCAATGTAAACTTAATGTTTGCAGCAAGACAAACGCACGGGTAAGCCGAAAATTTGGATGTACAAAGACAAGAATACGGGAAAGCCAAAGGGCGAGGCGACGGTCACGTATGATGATCAAAATGCCGCGCGTTCGGCCATCAGTTGGTTTGATGGCAAGGACTTCAAAGGTAGCACAATAAAAGTGCAAATAGCCCAGCACAAAAGCAGCTGGCAGGGTAGCCGCATGGGCGGTGGTCGTGGCGGCGGTAGCCGGGGCCGAGGTGGTAGTTTCGGCGGTCGTGGCGGAGGCGGCGATCGCGATGATCACCATCGCGGAGGTGGTAGTGACGATCGTCGTGATGGTGGCGGCCGCGGAGGTGACTGGAGGTAAATACGAAGTTATTTTTCATAGGAAAAGAGAACGAGACATTTTTATATCTCACACTTAAAAGAGAAGTGCTTAAAATGTTTTATTTCTGTTTTTCAAATACTTAAAAATGTTTTAGTTTTAAACAGTGTTTAGATTAAAAATACTAAAGTCTGTTTACACCAATGTAGCTTATCTTCAAATTTGGTTAAATTTACTTTCTATCATTTTCTAATTCTAAAAATTAGAAAAAGAAGGTAAACCGAATTTAAAGCTACGTTGATTCAAACGGATCTAAGATGTTTAAAGCTGTCATGTTTTAGCCTTAAACGTTAAATGTTTTAAATCTAAACACCGTTTAAAACTAAAATATTACGTATTTAAAAAGCGGAAACAGAAATAAAATAATATCTTAAAATCAAATACTTTATTGAGTGTATCGGCACATTATTATCGAAGCAGAACTTGAGATGACAAAGTAACTAAAACAAGCCTTGAAACAGGTGTCCCAACCCTGACTGCGGTAACACGAATTTCGCATGGCGGGATCAGTGCAATCTCTGCAAGAGCGCGAAACCGGAAGGCCTCGGTGGTGGTTATGGCGGTGGCGGCGGCGGTAGCGGTGGCGGCAGAGGAGGTGGCGGCCGAGGTGGCGATCGCGGTAGCCGAGGAGGTTATAGAAACGATCGAGGTGGACGTGGAGGTGACAGAGGTGGCAGAGGCGGCGGCGGTTTCCGCGGTGGAGACCGAGGCGGTCGCGGAGGACGAGGCGGTCCTATGAGGGGTGGCGGCGGGTAGGTTCTACCCATCATATTTTTTGCATGATCTTTAACTCCTCGCAAACTTTTCTTCGATGTTGAGGGCACAAAGTGTTAACATTGAACGACCGTATTTTTACATAGATATATAAACCTATATATCGATTGTATAATGACACGTCAATTTCCGCACTTTGTTTCAGTCGGGGCGACAGAGACAGGGACCGCCAGCGACCGTACTAATGTCATATTTTTAAGAAGTATCGACGGCTAGCCCGCTGTCATTATAAACGATTTGTACACATATTGTACACACTTTCAGCGCTTGTACATTTTGCAGAATGGAGCAAGTTCACTCTTTACTCTATATGTCACATGTATTTCTTACTGTCTTTCTTTTCGCGTGCTCTTTTTATATTCATTGGAATTGCATCATATATGTATGTTACGTTCGTATAAAATCAAATATCCAAATAGATAACAATAGACAGACCTTGAATGTGTGAATATACGATCGAATCTTATTTAACACCTGCTATCCTATTTGAAGTTTACGCAAAATAAAAAAGAAAAACTTGGGAAAATTCGTTTATTGAAAGTTGAAAATATAATACACAGCTAATTTATATATATATATATATATATATTATGTATACAAATTTGATGGAGAATTATAACTCGGACACATGACGAAAATAAATTACGGCATATCTTCGTCTGTATAATCGGACGTAAGAGAAGCCAACTTTCTTTTATAATAAACAAACTGTATTTAACATTTTCCTCTTTTTGTCAATATATTTAGTTAGTAAATATATTTAAAACAATTTAAGTAATGTCAATAAAAAGTCAATAAAACAAGCAAAAATTTGATTGTCAACATAAAGATTTTACTTATATTGACAACCAAATTTTTGCTCGTTACATTGGCCTTGTTGACATTATTTAAATTGTATTGAATTTATACGAGCTGATTTTATATTAATTTTGTTTTAAATATATTTATATAGTCTCGTATCGCATTCGCTAAAGAGATGTTACGTATTACATATCATATGTGTATGACGTGGTGTATATCGGTATTTATATAATTTTTCCGGTATGTATATGTACACAGATACCTAAGTATGGATAGATTACATGAAGACCTCTAGTTTATGGATTTACTTGAATGCACCACATTACCCGTCTTGTTTTTCGCTCAATCTTTACGCTTGCGCGAATCCTTGGATAATTCCTAAAATCAGAAAAAAATCAATAAATATTACAAATATTTTCAAAATCTTGACCTCCAATTACCAATACAACAAAGTAACTCATTTTTAGAAGACTTTCTCTTATTCGTAATAAAATACGCATCCAAATATTAAAAAAAATGAAAATATAACTGATATAAAAAGTAAACTAAAAAAAATTTTGTGGGACTCGAGTGCTTTTTTTCTCTATTGCTTGAAATATTTCTATCTCTTATTATGGTTATTATTATTTTATATTACAACTTTCACTTTAATGCCAACCGATCGATCTTTTAATCTACTTAGTGCAAACCTAGTCCACAAACATACACGGATAACACAGCCTTATCGATTTACTTTTTCTAATTTGCATTATATATTTCTACTTGAGTTATTTTTAATTATGACAGTATGTTACATCGCAATCAACTGTCTGAAATTAAAAGGATAATCCGTTTGACTAAAATTTCTTTTGGATCAACGAAAAATAATGCTCTAAGAGATATTTTTATTTAAAAAAAGTGGTTAATTCATCAGAATAATTTACCTTTACCTTTTGTGTAAGTATCACAAGGAGATGTCGGAAAATGCTCACAAAGTCGATGAACAAATCCAAGGAGTGCATGATGAAGTCCCTACTGCCCATGTGATGCTTTTCGATGATCAGCTGCGTGTCATAAATAACGAAGCCGCACATTACCAAGAATCCCACATACAAGTGCGCTTGCATAATAAAGAATGAGCGCAAGAACAGATTGACGAAGGAGGACAGGAGCATGATGTTCAGTATGCTCATTAAAGT
Organism: Solenopsis fugax; assembly: GCA_003595255.1. Classification (NCBI taxonomy): domain Eukaryota; kingdom Metazoa; phylum Arthropoda; class Insecta; order Hymenoptera; family Formicidae; genus Solenopsis; species Solenopsis fugax. The sequence goes on along the minus strand of QKQZ01054802.1, from coordinate 5,015 downwards.
GCCTCCGAGATATAGCCAACGGCCACGTGGAGCCAAAAGCGCGGAAAAGCTAAAGGAAACGAAGATGACCGTGGTACCTGTAAACATTGCGTAATCATTGTATATCGTATCGTAACAATAAACATAAAATATGCTCTCGAAATCTCGTAGAAAGAAAATTACACAAGCTCAATTTTTATTCTGTAGGAATAAATTTTCATTCTACAGGAGTAAATTTTTATTTTTATTAGAGTGACAAATCACTTGAGAAATTGCACAAGCTCAATTTTTATTCTTTTATAGTGTCACTCTACGAGATTTGGAGAATATCTTTATTTTTCTCTATTTGAAACAAATACTTCTTCCAAAGATTTCTTGTATCCTTAAACAGTATTTATCAATATTTTTATTTTATGATTTAATAGCCTTTTTATGTAACGAATCTTATTTTTTCCAAAATGCTTGACGCAGTAAACATACAGAAATTCTTCAAACGATTTGTTCTTGAGACGAGAATTTCGTGTAAGATAAAACTTGAGTTTTACTTAGACTTTGGATTGGTCAACTCTACAAGGCAGTGTCTCATATCAAAACGAACGGATAAAATGCACAAAATAAATCAATAAACGACTGGCTCACCGATTAATGCTGTCATCACGATACTCGGATCTATGCCAACCACCAATTCAAGCAAGGGTCCTAAACCAAGCCCGGACAGAAATGCGAATCCCAGGAGATAGCTGAGACGTAGTTTCTGGTTCTTGCCATTGTCAGGTGTGGACATCAGCGCGAAGAGGAGGCCTATGGTGCCGATAGTCGTCAGCAGATTGGCCTGCAGGAGTTGCGTGTACATATGCACGAAAGCTCCGGCAGCCGCCGACACGGTGGACAGGGACAGGCAACCATAGACATTCTTTAAATGTTGCTTGACCGGCGAATTTCTGTAAACAGTATTTTTGTAAAATTATTATAGTCGGTTGTGTCATTATTGTCGGCGTCCTCAACTTGTTTTCCAAGATTCTTTCATCCCATAATATCAATATCGATTATTCATATCAATGAGAAGAAACGCAGAAAGGATTCTATCTCACCTACATCAATCACAGAAGGCATTGCCAGTACATCCTCCACATGTGAACACTTGATCATAAAGATCGAATTTCATAAATCAGAGGTTTGTATTTGAAAACCATCATCGGAATTTCAAAACATTTTTCATTCGACTATGTATCTCTATAAATATAATATATATAAATAGCATGATGCAATTTGCTCTCCTCATCTCCCGATCATCCCTATATTTCTCTGCACGCAATCCTGAATACATTTTATTATACTCATTTAAATAACTAAAGAGATTCATGTTTTTTAAAGACGTTTTTTTATCTCGCCTGGAAAGTTTGATCCAAGGCCTCTCGTAGGATATTTATATCAACACAGTTGCGATGTGCTTAACTATAATATAAAAAATGCTGCGTCACCTCATTGATGATGCCAATCGTTAATGATATTTTAAAACTAAGGGCGACTTTGATCAAACCCCAGTTAATTCAGTCAGCAGAATTGCTCAAAACAAAGTTTCTAACTATATGATCTATTGGCCCTGATTTAATCTTTTCTCTATACGTTAAACAAATCAATAAAAAAATCCATAATTCCATTCTGCGTTAATGAAACGCTACAGATATTGCTTGATAAGTCGATCAATGATAGATAATTGAAGTTTAGTCAAAGTCATCCTTAAGAAATGACGGCAGTATCAGGTACACGTCATCGATATCATCACAAGTTTATGAAATGAAGACAACAGAACAAGATGTGAAGGACTGGACAACATACTACAAAACCGGAAATTTTTTGTCATTATATCATTCCTCTCCCCCTTTTTCAAGACATACATGTTTTTCCTCCTCGTCCGCGGAAAGTTTTCTCGAAATATTTATATCTTCCACCCCTTTTACGTCCGACTCACACATGTTCATTTCTTGATAAAGATTAACTCGGTTTAATTAATTTTTTATCCTTATCTATTCTATCCTTATCTAATTCTTGGAATTTTCAATTTTTCGAATTCTTAAAATTAAAAAAAGATAGATAATAAGTTAAACCAAAGTTAAAGTTTATTTACATTGGGGAAAACAAAATCATGTTTATTTTTCCACGAATGTAAATTAACTTTGATCAATCTCGATTTAATTTTCCAGCCTTTTCTATAATTTTTAACAGGGTTAGATAAGTTAATATATTATTTCAATTAAATTAAAATGTAGAAAATAAGAAGTTTTCAAACATACAAATATAAATCATATTTCATGTTGGTTGTGGAACCCTATTTGTGTATCAAATGTTTGTTGTAAGCAAGTCCTTCTCGAAAGGACTCGCTTTGTCACCAAGTGACAGATGATCTCTTCTCTTCCAAATCAGCTGAACGTGCAATTAAACTCAAAACAATTATAACGTGGATCGTTAAACAATTTTTTAAACTTAATTTGCAAATTAAATTTATATGAAATAACAAGGAAATATTGTTTTTTTATGTAGAAATGTAGTTTTTCTTTTATATAGATAAATTTTTAACTTGAGGAAAAAAGAGTTAATAAAGTTTGTGTTTCCAAAATAACTAGTTACAGTTAAAAATTAAGTCATTTCAAATTAACTTAAATAAAAAGGTATTGACTTTTTAATTTTATTATTTTTTAACTAGTTATTATTTAATCTTGATTTTAGAATCTTCTAACCTTCGAATTCTACAGGACAGATCGCTCGGGGCAAAATTTCTATCTGTACAATTCATCCTTTCCCGAATATGATTCTTTTTTCCCCTCTCCGTCCTGGTGAAAATTTTTCTCATAATTTTTACGAATTGGAACATTTTTCAGAAGTACTCAGAAAGTCTACATCTTCTCTTAGGACTTTTCATATGTTAATTCTGAAATATGTTGAAATTTCTCATCCCATATTTTCTAAAAAAAATATTTTTAACATTTTTAAATTCTATAAAATTTCGTCAGAAATTATAGAAAAAAATCTTAGAAATCTTACGACATTTTATAATTAACAATGAAAAAGTCTAAGAAAAGATGTAAACTTTCTGAAAAGTGTTCCAATTCGTATACAAAATCTGAAAAAGTTATAAAATTATACAGACATTCTGAAAAGTTCTAAAAAATTTTCACCAGGGCGTACAACGAAACAACGAAACAACGAAAAAAAATCAATAATCCTATTCATGTTAACAAAGTTAACGACACGAGCATCGCTCGACAAATTAATCACAATTTGATCGAAATCAACTCCGTCGTTCCGCAGATGCAAAAAGTGCGACGCGACGTAACGTATTTAAAAACAACCGTATGGCTTTGGAAAAAAAGTTTATATAGAGGTACCTAGAGTCCCTCAGGCGTCAGTTTATCCTTATCATCTTACGTTTGTGCATAAGAATAAAATGATACCTGGAGGACACCGGGGAGGGAATCTGAACGCATCCTAGGATTCCTAGGGTGACCCAACAAAATTGACGCTTGGANAGGATGAAGAGGAGGAGGAGGAGGAGGAGGAGGAGGAAGAGAGGGGGAGGGAGGGGGAAGGTCCGAGGTCGATTTCCTCCTTGTCGAGGATGTCATTAACGACATCAATCCTACGATGAAAGCCGCGAAATTTCTCTCCCAATATGATACTTTCGACGTTACGTTTCTTTCGCTTTCACTATACATAGGTAGACGACGCGCGACTACGCAACTACGCCGCGCCGCATTATCTACGAACGACGTCCATCGTCGTGTCTCGTTCCAGAACACCTAACACAGTCGAAGGTCACGTATCGCGCACGAATGCGCAACAAGGAGACGTGCTGTCGCAAAATTACGATCTAAACGCTTTATCTTTTCTTTTCTTTCTCTTTATGGGGACGCGATGAGGTAACGACGAAGCAGATCAGCCCGTCGTCGTCGTCGTTGCGAAAATTGCGTCACGGGAGTGACATTCTCGTGGAGGGAGAAAGACAGAAAGAGAGAATCGCGTATAAACATATCTTCGCGTTCCCGATTACATGGCGTGATACTCACAGCGTGGTACTAAAGGAGTTGAAGAAAGCGTTCAGGTTCGGGATCGATGCCATAATTTTGCCGTCGCTTGATTCGCTCCGGGGAAGGCCTCAACGGGTTCAGCTCTTCTTCTTCTTCTTCACCTCTGACGATCGACGCGTCGCACGAGACGTTACGCTCGCTCGCAGCCCAATGACTGGCGCTATTGCCCGGCTAATTCTATGCGAGGCGCGGGGCGAGATTATCGGCGAGGCGTGAGCCGACGAATTGTACGCACGTACGTAGACGAGCCTCGCGCGGGGACACGTCAGTGATATTCCTACGCGTAGAGGCCGACCGACGGGGCAGACGAGGATAGGAGAGAACGAACGCGTTCGATTGGTCATGCGCGTAGTAGTCTGATCTTCCTCCCCCGTTCCCCCCAAACCGTTGCGTCGTCGCAAATCGCCAGGTGGCAGCAGCTTCGACCGCGATTCAAGGGGATAACTGAAGAACCATGACATTACCGACCGCCTCTATGCGCGCGAAACTCAATAAAGATCCAAGTTTAAATCTGGAGCTTGATCAAATCGCCTTTCTATCTCCGGTCTGATTATTCTAATCACTACGCCACAGCTAATCACGCGACTTCACGACTCTGCAATTTAACCGTCGACTTCAGAAAGATCTATGCTCCGCTGCTCCGAAAAACAGCCCCGAATTTAGAGATGGAAAAACAGAAGACGAAAGATTCACGGGCAGTTTTATTATCGCTAGTCAGAGTAGCATCTTTATGGCACAAAATTCTTTAACGCTTTAATAAGGATTTTTCGCTAATGTTACTAAAGATTTTATACATACGTCCATTTCACTTTAAGTACAGAAAATACACTAATCCAACTATAAAACAAGCTGTCTTATGACCATCCTTATACGCGTTGATTTTTCTTTCTTCTTACATATATTATGATCTTTATTTCAATCTTACTTTTCCATAAATCCATTATATATATA